>PVKZ01003026.1:0-158859 GCA_004027375.1 Macroglossus sobrinus
GAGTTTATGTGTGGGGTGTGTGTGTGATGGGGGAGACTAGGGCCATCCAAGTGGAAGAAATTGCATGCACAAAAGCTCAGAGTTTTGAAACAAAAGCTCAAAATTCCGTATTAAGGAAGCTGCCAATAGTTTAAACTTCTAGAATAATTCAGCAAAGGGGTGAAGCATAGGTTGTATGATGTACGATAGAGGGAAAAGAGATAAATCTCTAAAGATACATAAGGGAAGAGAAACTCATACTTTATCCTATCAATGGAAAGCTATTGAGCAATTTTAAAGTAATCGAGTCAAGTTAATCATGTTTTCTGTAGAAACTCAGTTAAATGTGGTCAAGAATAGAGGTGAAAAGACCATTTTAGAGGTTTGGCAATAATTCAGGTTCAGAATAAAGAAGAGAAGTGTGTATTAATTAACAAATTTTATCCATCTTCCAACAAATGCCTGTTGAGTATTTACAGTGTGCCAGACTTCGGGGTTATAGAAGTGAACATGAATTAACCCTTCACTCACATTGCTAAGAGGCCAGTGGGAAATTAGACATTAAACAGACTCTTCATATTGTTGTTTTAGATTTTTCCTTTTGGGGATATAATGTGTTGTATATGAAAGAATCTTTGTATCAGACTGTCTGAGTTTTAAATTCTGCCTCTGCAGCTTTGTACTTGAGAGACTTTGGGTAAGTTACTTGTCCTCATCAGTAATATAGTTGGCTTTATGAAGGTGAGAGGAGAAAATGTATGCAAAGGACTGAGAACAGTCCTGATACATCTTTCGGCTCCCAGTTTAGAACTAAAGGAAGAAAGAGAAGACAAGGCAGGAGCTGGACAGGTTATGTGGTATAGGGCCATCATATAGTATATATAGAATTTATAACTTTCTAGAGAGACCAAAAACAGTGTTGCATTAAGAGAGTCTGTCCTTTCATCCTTATTTCTTTCTGGCTTCTGAAATAGTCTTGGAGTCAGGTGCATTCAACATGGAAGTTGCTGTAATTTGTCTGCCATGACATGTATTGTCCCCTATTCTTGATTCCTCTACTCCCACAGTTGGTGACCTTTGACTTCACCTATATCTAGTCCTCTCTGCTGTACACAGTGTGCTTGACATGGGAACCAATGGACTATACTTCAACTCAGGTCAAAGAATGAGATCATGGAAACAAGAGTCTAGTATTAAAAATATATAAAGTGGAAAAATAAAGTAGAAAAGACCAATGGTCAAAGAAAAAGAAATAGTAAGAGAATAACATCCTTTTAGGGGAAGTGGTTTGGACAGATCATTCCTTGTCAGAATTTTACATATTGAAAAAGATAGGTGACTGATGATCAAAATTCATGGTTCTAAGCTGCCACAACAGCAGGATGAGAAACAACTGAACACAAAATGGTCTGCAGGTGATTAGTGCCCATCTGACAAATTGCCTCTGGTCTGGGGACAATTTTTAATCATTGTCCTTTAAATATGGGCCTCAGATTAAAGAAAAAAAATTCTATCTAAAACAATAGCAGGCATCTCACCTGAGAGTGGATAAGATCTGAAAAACAGTTCTTTTTGGAGATTGCAGTTTAGGAAGTCAAGAATATCTCCTCCAGAGTTGCCACGGCAACATCTCCCTCTTATGATATGAAGGAAGATAGAGGTCATGTTGGTGAACTGTTTAAATGTTGCTCTAATCATGTCTTTTATTTCTGTGGGGGAAAAGAGAAAAAGGCAATTGATAGGAAGAAAAAAATAAGAATAGAAAATAAAAGAGATAAAAGGATTCTTGTGAGTAATTTTCCAAATAGATTTTGTTATTGCAGGATTCATATTAATTCAATAGGATTTAAAGTCTAATAGAGAATCCAAAATGCAATCTCTGACACTTCAAGGTATAATGAGTGTTCAAGTATAAGATGATGCCATGGCCACTTTTGTATTGTGGAGAGGGACTTTAAAGTAGATTGTGAGGAAAAGTTGAAGAAAGAGGGTTACAAAAGCCATCACTTAAGATTTGGACTAAGTGCAAGAACAGATTTTCTTTAAATTAATATGGCTTCTTTAGGTAATTTGGACGTACTTTTTAAACCCACACTTTGGAATTATATAAAGCCTCTGTTGAATTAGAGAACGAGGTGATATCAGTCAGGGCAGCCAGGAAAATAGAAACACAGAGGTAGTTTAACAGAATTCAATATAAGGAACTAGTTACCATGTATAGGATAAGCTACAGAATAAAGGGGATATTATGTTCTTTCTATTTTAACACCCATGCTTGCACACACACACACACACACACACACACACACACACACACACACACACAGTGAAGGGGACAGAGAAGCAACCTAGAAATTAGCAAAAATAGGAGCTACATCATGGGTTACCCTGCTCCTGGAGAAACAAAGTGAGAAGTAATACAGAACTACAGGGGCCCGACAGTCTGGAGGGAGCAGTCAGCATGGTAAGGGAAAATTGGCAGGACCTGGGATCACAAAAGTGACAAATTGCTGCTGGAAATACCATCCAAATCAGAGGAAGGGGGAGAGGAAGGGAGGAAAGGAAAGAGGGAAAGAGTGAAAGAATGAGGGAGATATAGACCTTGTTTTCTCTGCTCCTTTCACCCTCCAATCTTTTATTTTCCGATCTCTTGCCAGTGCCTTCCATTAGCAAACACAACAAGAAGTTGTCAAGGGAGCCTGGGAAGTACAGTGGCATGGATTAGCTTCTAGTGATGCAGAGCAGAAGAAGGGTGCTGGATGGATCTTAGAGACAGGTAAATAAACCAGCAAAGAGAGTGTGGATATGTGTGAGAAGGACTAGTAAAAGTATGAATTATAGAATACTTGAAAAGAAATGCTAGCTTAGTATTTCAAAATGCATACCATATTAGATATTTTGTTTAGGGGTCTAAAATTGCCTAAAAAGGCTATGACCTTGGATGTGAAGTTCAGAGGCCCTGAGTGCTGCTGTCTGCAGTGTATAATCGTGGTATCAAAGACATCATTCAAGTTAGGGCAACTCTTTTCAGTATCAGAATGAGATTCACCAGGATAATAAACTTGAAGAATGGGATTAAATTCTTTATGAATAACTAATTGTATTTCTAAATTATCACAAATAAATATACGCAAGTTCCAACTCAATTTTAAGAACTGATTGGAAAAGTGATCACAGTTGAGCTATAAGAAATACTAGTAGAATGTTGATGTCAGATCTGTGTTAGAATTCCAGAATATCAGAGTCAGGAGATCAGCTTTGAGTAACACCTAGAGCAACACCTCTGTACAACCTATATGATTACCATCTTTTCCCAGCCTCTTCTTGAACTATTCTAGAGGTGGATGTCTTCCTGAGGCAACTCCTGTGATTTCCAGACTGCTCTTTGTCAGCAATAACCATGGCTGGAGAGAAGTTAAAGTAGTAAATGCAAATACTATCTGGGAACTATCGCGATAGAAGAATAGAGACCTCAGTATAGAGATGGACACCTTTTCGTTCAAATACAAAGATGTGGGTTTTATAGCCAAGCAGTGGGGGTCAGTGGATACAAAATTACTAAGAGAAATCATACAAATAAGGGGGATTCTGACTGAAATGACTTGATAGTGTTTTTACTGAAGACAAGCCAGGGTGATAAGATAAAGAGGGTGATGGAGCAAGAATTTGATCAGGTGTCAAGAGTGGAGAATTTTCACTAAACTGATCCATCAGCATTCTTGCTAAAACTGGGCTAAAGACAGAGCTCAAGTTTGAGACTCTTCGAAAAGACATCTTGGAGGAATATGACCATAGTTTGGCCAAGATTAGAACCCTGTCATCTGTTAGCAAAAAAAAAAAAAAAAAAAAAAAAAAAAAAAAAAAAAAAAAAAAAAAAAAAAAAAAAAAAAAAAAAAAAAAATTGTATGTAGAAAGAAAATCTGCCTTCCTTTTTTTTTTACAGCAGTACAAAAATATTTTTCTTTATATTCTTATTCTATAAGCTTTGTCCTATTTATTTTTGATTTTCCTAGCATTATTGAAACATAATAGGCAATTAGTTGCTCATATTTACATTGTACAATTCAATGAGTTTTTTTAATTATAGTTGATATATATTAGTTTTAGTTGTGTAGCATAGCAATTAGAGCTCAAGTGATCACTAAATCTAGTATCCCTCTTCCCCTTTACATATTTGTTACATTGTTTACTATTTTCCTTATGCTATACTTTATATCTTCATAACCATTTTGTAACTATTTGTATTTAATTTCTTCACCATTTTTCACCATCCCTCCAACTCCCTCCTGTCTAGTAACCCTCAGAATATTCTGTGTCTATGAGTTTGTTTCCTTTGTGTGGTTATTGTTTTTTTTTTGTTCTTTAGATTTCCACATGTACATGAAATCTAGTGGTATTTGTTTTTCTCTATCTGACTTACTTCATTTAGCGCAATGCCCTCTAGGTCCATCAAGGCAATATCTTTTGCTATCCCCTTCCTCTTAGTCTGTGTGCGTCTTTTAATCTGAAGTGAGTCTTTTGTAAGCAGCATATGTAGGAGGTCTTGTTTCTTTATCCATTCAGCCACCCTATCTTTTTTTTGGAGAACTTAATTCTTTTCCATTTGAGGTAGTTGTTGATAGATATGTAGTTATTACCATTTTTTATTCATGATTTTTATATATGTTTTTCTTCTTAAAGAAGTTTCTTCAACAATTCCTGTAATAATGGCATGGTGGTGATGGATTCCATTAGCTTCTTTTTTTTTTGTTAGGGATGCTTCTTTTCTGTTCTTCAACTCTAATGATAACTTTTCTGGATAAAGTATTCTTGGTTGTAGATCCTGGATTTTCATCACTTTGAATATTTTGTACCAAGTCCATCTGTCCTGAAAAGTTTCTTTTGAGAAATCAGTTGCCAGTCTTATTATGGGTGATCCCTTGTAGGTAATTAACTGCTTTACTCTTCCTGCTTTTAAGATTCTCTCTTTGTATTTAACCTTTGGCATTTTAATTATAATGTGTTTTGGTGTGTGTCTTTGGGTTCCTTTTTCTTGGGACTCTCTTAGCTTCCTGGGGTTATATGAATATTTCCTACACCAGGTTAGGGAATTTTTTCATCATTATTTCTTCAAATAGCTTTTCCACTTCTTATTCTCCCTCTCCTCCTTCAGGTACCTCTATTACATGGATGTTTTTACACTTAATTTTGTCCCAAAGACTCCTTAAAATATTATTATGTTCTTGGCTTTTTTTCTTGCCTTTCTAATTGAGTAATCTTGGCTTCCTCATTCTCTATATTGATGACTCAATCCTCTCCTTCATCCACTCTGGTTAATTCCCTCTAATATAATTTTCATCTCAGTTAATGTGTTCTTCATTTTATACTGGTTCACTTTTATAATTTCCATTTCCATTTTTATGTTTTTAAATCTCTTTGTTAAAGTTCTCACTGAGTTCATCTATTCTTCTTTTAAGTTCATCGAAGATCTTTATAAGCAGTGTTTTAAACTCTGCATTTGTTAGATTTCTTGACTCAGTTTTTCCTGGATCTCTGTTCTGTTCTCTCATATGGTTTCTGCTTCTTTGTCTTTCCACTTTGGCTGTCTTTCTGTCTCTTTCTATGTATTAAGCAATGTTCCTAAGTCTCCCTAACTTGTAGTGTGGCTTTGTAGTAGGAGTCCAGAGGCACAGTCCTGAAAAGGGTTCAGCTGCAGGCTAATGTTAGCCTCAGCCTATGTCCCTCTGGGGCCACCTGTTAAAATTCAGCAAGCAATCTACAGATGCTGTGCTTATAGTTGCTTCAAGAAACCATGCCAGAAACTGAGGTCAGCTGCCACCAGTGTGAGTGTTGGCACTGCTCAGCAAGGAGCACCTGACTCACTGAGGATATACCTGGATGTGGCTTAGGTAGAGCCGTGAGTTGGGGGAGGTGGAGTTTCAGAGAATCCTCTGAGCTGAGAGACCTTTTATCCAGTTTGACGACATCTCAACTCTGGTGCCCCTGCATCCACACACTGGGAGCAGCGAGGGCACAACAGAGGAACAATGGATACTGCCAGTGCTTTTGCCCAGGAGGAAGCCTTGTCTCTCTAGCAGATGCAGTGCTGATCTTCAGAGCAGTTCCATCACTACAAAATTCCCATTGAGGCCATGGCCCCTTTAAGAGGCGTCTGCAGCTGCGAGCTGCTGCTGCCACAGCCTCTATCCCACTCAGCTGCTCTGGATTGGGCAGCCTCATGTCCTTGCCCCATCCTACTTCCTCCCATAGCAGGGTGATTTCTTATTTCTTTCCCTAATTGTAGGGCTTGTTCATCTAGACCCAACGAGACTTTGCTTGCAGTTTGCTCCATGTTTCGATCACAACTTTAATGTAGTTGTAAGAGAGGATGAAAAAAGCCTCTATCTATACCATTTTATCTTCCAGTCCAAAATTTGTCTTCTGAAGCTTTCCTCCATTGGTCTGAGTTCTGCTATGTAGGGTCACATAGCACAATATTAATTCCTTTGCTCCATGACATTCTTTCATATATCAAGAGATTTGTTTTGTTCTCTTGCTCTTGACCTTTTTCAGGCTAACGACCTCTAGAGTCTTCACAAGTTCCTTCTATTAACATTCCATTGACTATTCTGTTTTTTTCCCCCCATCCCTTTGTATTAGTGTCTTATACAAACCTAAAACTTACTTATTCTGAGGCTTTATCACATTCCCAAGGGATTTAGAGGCTCAATCCCTAATCTCTCAAGGTAATTTGTAACTGTTACTTCTACCAGCCTGGTTGTATATTTTAGTATTCTCTATTAGATTGTGTGCTTGTGAAGAGTAGAGATTGTATCTTGACCATTTATCTTATATAAGGGTAATGAGTGTATATTTATGTAGCCTAGCAGGATGTAGCACATAGAAAGAATGTAAAAATTAACATACCAAAGATCATGATTCCATGCTCTACCTACAATTCTTGTGTCCTTTTCCTCATGCTCTTCCCCTTGCCTTAAATGATCTCCTTTTATCTTTATGGAGGACTCCTTTTTTAAGATTCAGCTCAAATATGACTTACCCTGCCGAGATGTTTTTGGCCTTCCCTCCCCGAGAAGTCTGGCCCTCCAAAACCAGAATATATTTCTTCCTCATTTGAATTCCAATGGCATATAAATCATTCTTTTATTTAGAAAGAACCTTTAGCTGTGGAGTCAGGTAGGTTTTATGCTTGAATCCACTTCAATTATCACTTGTGCTTTGGTAAATCTACTTAGTCTTTTTAGGGCTCAGGGTTTTGTTTTTTAAATATGAAATTTAGGATGATATTTATTTCAAGGAGTTCTTAAAGGGTTAAATAAAATAGTAAATGTTGAGGACTTTGCCCAAAGCATGGTATATACTGCCACTCAATTTTTATCTATTTGTTATTATGATATTTACAACTTTGTATTTTACTTTCATGGGCATCTACCTACTGCTAGATATTAACTGAATGTTACTTTCCTAACCCCAGAATAAAGCACTAAAAAAATTTTATTGATCAAATTGTCTTCTTTTTATTATACAACTACTTCTATATATATATATATATATATATATATATATATATATATATATATATATCTGGACTATCCAACTGATAGCCACTAGCCACATGTGGCTAGTTATATTTAAATTAATTAAAATGAAATACAATTAAAATTCAGTTCCTCAGTCAAACAATGTCCATAAGTGGCTGGTGGTGACAGTATTGGACATTGCAGATTTAGAATGTTTCCATCACTGCAGAAAGTTCTTTTGGACTGTGCTGTCCTAGATTGTAATAGTACTGCTCCAAACTCCACAAAATATTACCAGTTTGGTCAGCTATTTCCTACATTATTTTGAATCTTATATTTCTAGCAATGCAACTATGATTCAGTTTCACTTTTGGGCAGCCAAATAATACAAATAATTCTTATAGTATCTACAATTATTTAAATTCCTAGGTGCTTAATTATCTTTTTCTATAGGTGCTTTCATAGTATTTTGAAAGTATTGATTATATCAAGGGTTGGCAACTTTTTCTGTAAAGTGCTAGATATAAAATATTTGAGGTTTTATCAGTTATATAGTCTCTGTTCCAACTATTAACTCTGTGACTATAGTGTGAAAGCAGCCATAGTCACTATGTAATGGAATAGGCATGGTTGTTTTATTTATAATCCAGGTTATAGACAGGTTATAGTTTTCCAATCCCTGGTCTATTTTCACAGACTTCACTGCTTACTGTAGTGATGTAGCCAGTCTTCTCTACCACCACTCCTTTTTAGATCAAAATAATCTATCTCTAACCACTCTTTTTTTTTTTTTGCCAGATTAGAGATCATCCAATCTCAGTTGGTACTAGGGGCCCATCTTCTCAAATATTTCATCAGGATTCTGAAGGTTTATATAGTCCCCAGAAAAATAAAATAGTAGAAAGAACTAACAAAATATGTTTATTGTATGCCAGGTATTGTCTAAAACTGTTAAATCAATAACTCATTTAAACCTTACAACAATCTGCTTTACTGATGAGAAAACTGAGAAGTTAAGATCTTGCCAAGATCACAACACTTATAAGAAGTAGAGCTGTGAATCAATCCTAGACACTTTCCCATTATTCCTTTCTATATCACAAGGTTGGTTCTAGGCAGTGCCTATGTTCTTGACTCCCAACATTTGACTTCTGAACTCTTTTTTTAATCTGAAAACTCTTCCTATCTTCTCCTGTTGCTCCCAAAAGTCCTCACCCATACCCATCCCCAAACCTAGGAAATTAGCATAAACTCAGCCTAGCATAGTTGTCTTCTAGCATCTTGTCTAGGCTGCAAAAATAATTTTTGGTAAACCCAATAGCTATAATTTTAGTCCCCTTTTGTCCTTTCAGCAGCCATTAACATGGTAGTCACTCTTTTCTTAAAAATCAAATCTCTTGACTCCTGGGATGCACACACCTGGCTCTCCTTTGATCTCTCAGGCAAGTCTTTCTCAGTCTCTTTGGAAACTTTCTCTTTTTGAACTTTAGAACCTGATCTCCCAGGTTTATTTTTCTCCTTATGCCCTTTCGCTGGGTAATCTCATAAGCTGTAGTGCTTTACTATTTTCATAAAAATGGTTCCCACATCTTTATCTCCAGAACTTCCCAAAGCTCCAATCTTAACAACCACTTAAGCAACTTGTTTAGAGAGATGTCTTCTGAGTACATACAGCTCAGCATTTTTCAAACAGAAATAATTATTTTCTCTCTTAAGCCTACTGTTTCTTATACTGCTTTTCTTTTTTAATAGATTTCCAAGCTAGAAATCTGCATGCCATCTGATTCCTCCTCTGACAGCCCTACCAATGACCAAGTCCTAAAATTTCGAATTACTTTGAAAATCACTTTCAAATCCACCCACTTCTCGCTCTTGTAACCACCACTTGGCTGCTTGTCTGTCTTCTTGTAACAATCTTTTTATCTGGTCTTTCTTCCATCAGGCTAGCTCCCCTTCCAGAGACTAGTCCTCCTGGTACAGCCTGATTGGTCTTCCTTGTATACAAATTAAATTATGTTATTTTCTTGCATGAAATCTTTAGTGGTTCTCTGCTGCTCTTACAATTAAGTGTGAATTTCTTTAGTTGGCCAACAAGACTCTTCATGATCCTGTTTCCACATACCTCCCCAGCAGATCACTATGTGTTCCTCTCCACCCTGTGCTTCTGTCATACTGACCTACCCTCTCTGGCCTTGGAATCATTACACCTGCTCTTTCCCTAGCTTGGAACATATTTCTCTCCCTTTTGGCCTTCTGGCTAACTCCTGCTTATTCCACAAGTTTCTTTGGTGATATAGATCTGTGCTTAGGTTTGCTTCCTCTACAAAGCCTTGTGTGATTTTTGAGAAGAACTTATTCAGATATCAAGTGTGGTTATGTGTCAATGGTAGTTCCTCAAACCAGGGTTAAGCGCCTTCTGTCTACTCTCTCAGTACCTTGCACCTAGTCTTAGTCAACATCTATTTTTCTAGGTTGCAATGGACATAGGCTGTTGTTCTCTCCTATAGACTAAGTTCTGTGAAGGCGGGGATAGTTGCTGCTTTCCACTGTTATAGTCTTAATGCCTCGCACAGTGCCCAGTAGAAGCATTATAAATATTTACTGATTGAAAAAAATGATTAGGAAAAGAAAGTTAAAAATATGAGCTTTGGAGTAAAATATCTTGGCTTTAAATTTTACCTTTTCTACTACAAGTTATGTGTGACCATTGCCACTTACTAACTATATGAAGTATGTTGACCTCTTGAAGCCTCAGCTTTCTTATTTATAATATGGGAATAATAGTAAAGTCAAATTCACAGGTTTGTCTTCAGGTTTCAATGAGATAAAACATTCAAAGCAATTAACCCAGTGACTAGAACATGAGAAATGCTCAACAAATGTCACTATTAGTAATACTGTCCTTGCAAGACATATACAGTCTAGAACAAGGCTGCCTAGACTCAAACCCTTCTACTGGCCATGGGACCTTGGGTAAATCATTTAACCTCTCTGTGCCTCATTTTCTGCATCTCTAAAATGGAAAAGTAACAGAATATGCCTTATGGGATTGTCATGGGGGTAAATGAATTAATGTATGTGAAGTGCTTAGAAGAGTGCCTATGACAAAGATTCTCCCCTTGATCAAACTTTAGTCAGACTTCTCTGAACCCTGTGCTTGACTAAACCTGACCTTTGGGTTTCTGCTTCCATCCTTGTAAATCTAGTTTTAGCAAGGAACCTGTCAAGTCAGTTTAGCCAGAAAAACCCACCACTGACACATGACCACACTTGACATCTGAATAAGTTCTTCACCCCCACTATTTCACAAGTGATATATGATCACCATGGACAGTCTTTAGCAAGAATCTGGTCAGGTAACTCTTTCACTGGAGGTGAAAAAAAGAATCCAGGTGAGGTGGGGGGTGAAGATAAAAAATTTGTTTTGAAAAATGGGGTTTACATTAGCATATTAAATGAGCTGGGAGAAGTGAAGAAGTGTAGAGGGCTGGTTAATTAGAGAGAAACAGCCCAAGACTAGAGCAGAGAGGCCCAGGAGAATATTCTGAAGTTGAAAGATGAAAAATGAGGTATTCCAGCATAGTGAGCCAAAGTAAACCCATCGCAGCATTTGAGTTCACAGTCTTTCAGAAGATGAAAGGGCTTTGAACTAATCAAAAGCAATTTTTGTGATGTCATTTTATAGTAGAGACTTTCACAAAGTTCACAGAATGAGGCTCACATTTATAAGAGAAGATGGAAAGAGTAAGCTCTTAGAGAGGTTGTGTTTGTATTTAGAGAAACAAAGTGTTACTTCAGTAATGACAGTAGATAATGAAGAGACATGAACTCTCTTGCTTGATCATGTAGGAGAATGGTCTTGGATATCTTTTTATGACAAACAATGTTGCCTGTGAAAGAATGTCTGGATGTTAGTAACACTCAGACTTTGAGGAAATGGAATCTTAAAGAAACTTCTGATGAGGAATAGTAATTAAAGCTGAAGAAGATTGATATGTGTGACATATGCCAGAGGAAAGCAAATTATTTTGTAAGAATTTTAGAGAAAGGCAGTGTCTGTTTACTCTTAAATTAATATGAGCTGGCATGGACATATCTGTGTTAATTTTAAGAAATGTTTTATTATCTTCCACTTTATCAAAATGTTCTATCTTACAACCATATACATTCTATATTTCTGACAAATGGACCTTTTTTGCACAAACTTCATCATCAAATTTATTCAAGAATAAATTGCTGAAAGTGGAACTTCCTTATATTAGCCTTGTGACAGTTAAGGAAGACGGAAGGGATAAAGCAGAGACTTCGCTTTGCCAAGGAGGAGCTCTCATTCCCAACTGTGTTGGCTAAAGGCGAATTTGTTTTCAAAGGAAAAAAAATAGAATTATCTAATTGCTTAATTCCTGTGGAAAGCCATGGTCAGCCAGCCTGCTCCAGTACATACACTTTTGTAAAACAAGCACGTGTAAAACTCTCACATATACATCCAATAGGAACCTCAATGTTTTTCTGCATTAGACATTTACTGTTATCAAAAATGTTTATATTTGATCTTACGAAAAAAGAATTCCTTGCATTTCATTTATTTCAGATTAACTATCTGAATAAACATTTCTGATTGCTTTAATTCTGAGTTATAAAAATTGTAATTAGATTCAGGGAATGACTATAAAAATGTGGAGGTTACAAGAAAGTTTGAGAAAGGATTTTGCCCTCAGTTTTTTTAAAATTCAATATACCAGTCAAGTATGTGAAGCAATTGGAAGTCTCATACACTGTTGGCGGGAGTCAAATTGGTATAATTACTCTGGAAAACTGTTTAGCAAAATCTACTAAGGGTGATTATACACCTATATTATGGTCCACCAATGTTAGTCCTGGGTATTGTGTTACTTGACAGAAATTATTTGTATGAGAATATTCATATCACCATTAGCCAGAATAGCCCCAAACTAGAAACAATTGAAGTACTCTCTACAGAATAGAATACTGCATAACAATTTTAAAAAAGATGACATGGACATATCTTAAAAATAAAGTCAAGTAGAAAAAGCCAGGTAAAAAAGGGTACATACTATATCAGTATGGTTCTATTCTTTTTTTCTTTTTCTTTTCTTTTCTTTTTTTTTGAAGTTTAGAAGCATGCAAAATGGACCCATTAGAATAAAGTTTATCTTTGGTGGGGGATATTGATCTGGAGGGGGCACAAAGGAACTTTCTCTTATGCTGGAGATGTCTGAGACTTGAGCATGATTATAAGAGTGAATATTAAAAAAGGGATTATACATATATAAAGATTCAATTAGCTATATATTTCAGATTTGTACATTTAACAGTTTTATACTTCAATTAAAAAGTGGACCATTTCCCTACATCAG
Source organism: Macroglossus sobrinus (assembly GCA_004027375.1). Taxonomy (NCBI): domain Eukaryota; kingdom Metazoa; phylum Chordata; class Mammalia; order Chiroptera; family Pteropodidae; genus Macroglossus; species Macroglossus sobrinus. The sequence continues at coordinate 12,878 of PVKZ01003026.1, forward strand.
TGATTTTTTTTTAGCTTTTTTATTTACAAAGAAGGCAAAAGAAGGACTTGCTTCATTTACCATGACTTTGCTGGCCATACATGTTTCCAGGTAGATCAGACAAAGTGACAAAAATCTTACTAAACTGAGTAATTGATTTTCAGTTAGGAGGTAACAACTGTAACAATTGAATATTTATTGGATTTAAAGTAGTTATTAAAGATAATTTGATTTACAGAGCCACAGAGGCTTTGAGAGTATTCTGTAAATAATTCTTTTTGAATTTGCTATATCTATGCATCAGTAGTCACAGGACTATGACCTTGACCACCTCTGTGTCCCTTGGTTTCCTCTCTTGGGTCCTATGGACTTATGTAGTCCTTATCTAAGTTTTCCTAGATGTCCTTACAAAGGCTGTCAATAGCCAGATTTCATCTTCTTTGTAGTTTGAACCATAAACTTTGGAAATATACAAGAAGATATGGCTGCATTTTAGAAAGCACAAGAAAATTAAAATGTCTGTAATTTTAGAAAATATTGGGGATGGGTAGTCTAATTTTCACAATAGCAATCCATTATTTTAAAATATGTTTTAATCAGTGTTTTGAACTCTGCATCTGGTAGATCACTTGTCTCCATTTTGTTTAGTTCCTTTTCTAGAGTTTTATTCTGTTCTTTCATGTGGGAAATGTTTCTTTGTCTTCCCATTTTGACTGCCTACTTGTGTTTGTTTCTATGTATTAGGTAGCATTGCTGTTTTCCAGTCTTAGTAGATTGGCTTTATATAGTAGGTGTGCTGTGGGTCCCAGTGGCACAGTCTTCCCTGGTCACCTGAGCCAGTTGCTCCATGTTCCTTATATGGGTTGTGTGTGCCCTCCTGTTGTAATTGAGCCTCTATTGCTGTTTGCTTATCAGTAGGAAGGATTGTTCCTCAGGTTGATTGGCCATGATTAGCAGAGGAGCTGTTGTGCAGAGGCTGACATGATGGAGCAGGATTCACTTTAGCAGGGCTCCGGTGCCTGCCCTTTCTGCCCTTTGGGTATGTTGTCCTCAGATGTGACTACTGGTGGTGCTGCAGCTCATACCAAAGCCAACCACCAATTGTGCAGACTGGGGCATCCTTGGAGGGGCCCTGCCACAGGCCAAGTTCAGCCACAGCCAGTGCCCTGCCTGGAGCCACCTGGCATGAGCCACCAAGCAATCTGCAAATGACCACCACCCATGCTGGGCTTGGAAGTGTCTCAAGAGGCTAAGTCACAAACCAAGGCCAGCTGCTGCTGGTGACTTTCAAGCTTCTGTTTCAAAGCTGGAGCTCAGAGTGAGTGAGTGTGTCACTGAGGAAGTACATGCATGGGCCCCTTAAGAGAAACGTCTGTGACTTTCTCAATTCTCTATCTTACTCTGCCACAATTTCTGCTAGTTTTCACAGCCAGAAGTTGTGGGGACTACTCTTCCTTGCACTGGACACTGGACTGGGAAGCCTGGTGTGGGGCCAGGGCCCCTCACTCTTCTGCAGCTTAGATATTTCTCTTGATTTTCAACTGCTATGTGTGGATGTGGGACCAGACCATTTCACAGCTCTGCCCCTCCTACCAGTTTCAAGGTGGCCTCTAATGTGTGTTTCTAGTTGTAGGACTTCTGTTCAACTAAACTTCAGGTGACTCTGTAGTGTAGTTGTAATTTTGACGAGAGAAGGCAAGCACAGAATTTACCTATTCCGCCATCTTGACCATAAGCCTAAGATCCTTGTTATTTATCTCTAAAGTGGAGCTTGTTGGAGTAAATTGACTACAAAGTACTTAGCATTTAGTAGAACAATATCCGATATATCTTAGGAACTCAGTGTTACCTATCATTATCAAATAATATTAACATTAAAATAACAACTAACTACTATTTATTAGCTTATATTTATGTGATGGATCTGGTGAAAACTTCTCTGTGGAGCTGCCACTGTGTATTCACATCAAGCTCTCCCTGTCTTTTTTTTATCCTTTAGCTTGCTAACTGTGTTTATCCTCCATGCTGAATTGAATCCATTTATATAATGGTTTTAGAACTGAGGTAAATAGGATGAGATTCATTAGTGTTGGACTGATTCGTGCCTAGCAACCACATGGGAAATTTCTTGACAGTTAAACTACCTAGGCCCCATAGCACCAGTTAATAGAAAATGCATCATCTACAATGAATTCATTTGTTATTGTAGTGGGAACATTCAGTTTCCTAGTATTTTTTATTTGCAGCTGTATTAGGCCTAAAGTTTTCTAATATTTTTATTTAAAGATATTGTTTACATTTAAAAATAGTATTCAAAGCATCAAAGGCTCTTTCCAGTTGTGAGGCAGCACACAAGGTAATGACTCTGTAGCCCTATTAAAATGTGACAATGAAGCAGCTGTAGGAGCCAGTGGGGCTTAAAGCCCCTGTTGTGTTATAACAAAGTGCTAGGTACCTGAACTTTTATATATTAAATAGAAATATTTGTCTGTATTAAATATGAACATTATTGTGAATGAAATTATTCACTGACATTAGGTGAATGAACAAAAGTACCAACTACAACCAGTGCTCATATCTTTCACTGTGATTATAGTTATATGACACCAACCTAAATAAAAAAATTTAATCAAAAAAATTTTTAAAGCATATATTTATATCATATGGTTCTTATAGACTAAGATACCTATTTGGTTCAAATTTTTATGGCTTAATTAGTAATTTTATTATTATGGATAATCTAAATATTAATTCCAAATAAAGCATAGTTTTGATTTTATAAATCTAAAGTAGTTCACTTTTCTGGAGAACTGTTCTTTGAAATTGGAGCTTGGATTAGGAAAAAGGGAAAAAATAGGAATTTTATGTCATGTTTAAAAGAATAATCATAGAGACTGAAATTTATTTTCACATATTTTGTGACAATAAAAGACATAAGGCTTTATGGACATGAACCCATTCCAAAATGAATATTAAGATTCTTCAATCTGTTATCTATTGTCTCTTTTGAAGCAGTAGAACACACTGTACTCAAATTGTTTGAGTCACTAAGACATCCATTGACTCGACTCTACTTGTTTTTAACTGTTGTTTTTAGATGATACATATCTTTTTAAAAAGGAAACATCAAAGCTAACAGGGAAACAGCTGAAGAATGCTCCATAAGAAAACACAGAAAACAAAAAGAACTGGAAAGTGTGGTAGTTCTATTCACCTATATGCATAAAAAGCCAATCAGACAGTGAGCACAAACGCACAGGGGAGAACAAAATGAATGGACTAGATTCAACTATTTAAGGGTTGAATAGCTGGAGAAATATCTTTTAATTTGTCAATTAGTATTTTTTCTTTTATTATATCATACAATCAAGAAATATTTGTCTGATATTTATATGTTTTATTAAATTTATTGGAGTGGCATTAGTTAATAAAACTATATAGGCTTTACATGTACAATTCAGTAATACATCATCTGTATATTACATTGTGTGTTCACCACTCAAAGTCAAATCTTCCATAGATAAAGGTAAAGGTAGTCAAATAGATGATGATGGAAGAAATATTTTTTATAGTACCTCCTAGAAGCAAATATGTTCTAGACATTGAAGATTTATCAATGAACAAGCAGTGGTAGCGTGTGGCCTATGATCAGCCTAGGGAACTGTTTCTTCTAAATTGTTAATCATTGCTAGGGTGTGATGGGAAGGTGTTAGGAAAAGCAGTATGCAATGAGACTGGAAACATAGGTAGGTAGACTGTGGATTACAGGTGATGGGGCCTTTTTGCCATTCCCATTCCTCTGGCTATGAGCACCCTGGTCTCTGGCTTCATCTCTCTAGTTAACAATACAAATGTTGTCCAAGATTTATGGGTCTGACAAGCCACAAACGAAAATTAGGAAATGTTAAATGTTAGGAAAGCAATGAAAGGGGAATGTGATATGTGAGAGGACAGAAGTTTGGAGGAGTATAGCCTTAGGTAAGGTGGTTAAAAAAGGTTTCTCTGAGCTGAGTCTTGAATGATGAGAAGGAGAATATTTGTGAAAGCCCTGAGATGGGCATGACGTTTTCAAGAAACAGAAAAAAGACACCAGGTGAGAGCAAATGGAAGGGTTAGGAAGACATTGAAGTCATTCAAGCCATAACAACAGAGCTAACTGATTAACTCCCAACTCCTCTGTTCCTCAATAATCCTTGGGATTAGAGAAACAAACTAATGACAGTCTATATCATCAAACCATACTAGTCATTCATTCTTTAAGAAATTAATTTATAACTGCCGTAGTTTTTGGTAGAACATGAAATTTATGTTCCTAGAAAACCTTTTATTCTGATCAATTGTGTGCCAAAAATAACAAGGCTTATGAGAAAATAAAATTGGTGCAGACCACTTAAAATCTATGCAGCTTTGTAACCAGAACTTTAACAAACATGATAACAGTGTCTGAAGGCAAAACAACTGGGGGCTGCCTCAGGGAATGTTAAAAATACACAAGCAAAATAAAACGAAAATGCAGACTTGCTAACTTGAAACAGTGCAACTGGAACTTGAGCTCAGAGCAAAGGAAGAGGAGCATTTCAAGGCTGTGGTGCACCTCTTTGGAGAAGAAATCTTAGATGCAGGCACTCGTTTGAAATAACATAGAAATAAAGGGACCCTTTCTGTGCAGCTACCAAGCTGAGACTGCCTTCCTTTTCTGCTAAAGGTTATATTTCTCCTCCATTATACTAGCTTCCCTTGCCTGGAAAAAAAAAGTGTATCAATCAACATAATTTCTGTATTCTACACTGGTAGAATTCCTCTACTTACCAATTGCTTTTGAACTAATTGGTTTATAAAAACACATTGTTGGCAGAAGACTACAGCTTGTTTTCTTTTATGTTTAGTCTCTACAAGCATACTGTGTTATAATTCAATCCCATTCAGTTCAGTTCACTTTAATACAATTCAGTTCAACTGAACTCAGGTAAACTAGACTTTATTGAGTGCCTACTTTATGTAAGTTACTTTAATAACTTAAAATGTATTTCATAAAAGACCTGGTCAGTTAGTATATTATTGAATTCTGAATTCTTCACTTGTTATGGTCATATCGTTCTTGGGTGAAAAAATTATTTTAACATTGAATGGTTTTAAGAAGACCACTTCAATTACTAATTTTTCTGAAAGAATTGCATGTAAGTTAACTAATAAAACCAAATTGAAAGTTTATTAGTTCATTTTAAATGTAGGATTGAAGTTTTTAAGAGATAATTTTATGGTGAATGCTCATGAAAATTAAATAATAATCCCATCATTTATCTATTTTGTAAAGTAAGAATTTCCACTTAAAATGGGAGACACACTTTCAAGAATAGCCCCTATGAGAATATAATCAATAATACTGTAATAACTATCTACAGTGTCAGGTGGGTACTAGACTTACCAGGGAGATCATTTTGTAAGTTATATAAGTGTCTAGCCACTATATTGTATACTCGAAACTAATAAAATATTAAATGTTAAATGTAGCTGAAAAAAAAAAAAGAATAAGCCCCTATGGTTTTCTCTAGTGCAGCATTCTATATAGTGTGCTCTGAAAAATAGCCATTCTGTGTGGTTGCTAATGATCACTAACTATAGTGGGTTCTGTAGGCAAGGCAAAAATGTTACCCATACCTCTTAGGGTCTCCAGCTGGGCTTGAGAATTAAATTGATAGAAGGCAGATTAACAGGAGAAAAGCATACAAATTTATTCACAATGCGTTTTACATGATAAAGCCCTCATAAGGAAACAAAGACCTGAAATGGTGAGAAAACCTTTATTTGTACTGCTTTGAACAAAGAGAAGCAGTTGTGGAAAATAATTAAAATAAATTGAGAGACTAAAGGGAGATAAGAATTATTTTAACAAGGTCTGCTTGTATAGAATTTTCTTGGCCTCAACTTCCATCTCTGGTGATAAGAAAGTTTCTTTTCTCCTGGTATAGGGAGGGCAGCTCTCACATGGGAGTTTCATTTTCTGTTTTCAGAAAGAGAAGTGGGGAAGTTAGAGTACTCTTCTTGTGCCTGCTATTCTTCAAGTGCCTTTTGCTCAAAATAATCCTTATGCCTAAGTGGCAAATTTTGGAATGGCATATTCTGCCACCCTTCAGTTCCATAATTAAGTAAGTCTGGGAATCCTGGTTAAACAGAGCTAAACACATATCTTTGCTATTAGACTTCAAAATTTTCTGTATTTTAATATACCTTATGAATCTCCAAGAAGGGGATATGCTGTGTGTCATTTACCAGAGTCATTTGTCCATGAAACTCTTCATGGAATATCTTGTGAGACTAGTATTCCAAAAAGACGTTTTGGGAAATCCTAATCTGTTTTACATAACTTGGAAGTAAAAAAAGGATCTTATCTTCCTTCTTTCCTTCACTGACCATAAGAATAAATATAAACAAGGCTATATACTAACATGCTAACCTCAATATGTTGCCTCTAAACTATTCATGAAACCAACCATGTCTGGGGAATTTCACAATGTGCAAAGCAAGTAGTATCAGCCAATTGCCATTAAAAAAAAAAATGTGGACATGACTGTGGCTGGAATGTGCTATACAGAGACTTAAGGGGCAGTGAGCCACAACATAGATACATTTAGCTGTTTTATATTCAATATTATATATAGTCTTTGGGAAATGGTCATTTGAGTGTTTCTTCTTTTCCATTTCTGTCAGTGCTAAGTTAACATTTATGTGTGTGTGCCAGAATCCATTCAATTGTACTTGTTTGCCAGCTTCAGTTTTATGTACAATGGTTTTAACCAGTGGCACCCTCAGTGATAACAATTTTGGGGGGTAACATCATATTTTATGCATTTCCCAATCAGATTATATGTTATACTTGAATCCCAATCTAAGCATGAAATCACTTATTTGAAAAGCTCTAATAATGAGCTAATTCTCTGGGAAAACACCTAAAACAAATAGTAGACAGCTAAGAGAACACCATGTGAGGTCAGCAAATTTGTATGGTCAAAAGAACCCTTAAAAATTCTGTAGCTTGCTTTCAAAATACAATATACATAATTTCATGTCTATAATCCTGTACAATAATTCTTATATTTTTTAAATTTTGAGAGCCACTGACTATATTAAAGGAAGAAAATCAGAAAATCAGGACATTCTATATGCAGATGTCTGGGTATCAACACCATTTTTGTTAAGATAACTCTCTCATCCCTAGCAGGAGAACAGAAGGTAGGTGGAAAATTCTAAAGCACTAATTTATCTTTAGTTTTTTTTCCTTTTCATATTATTATTAAGCTTCTGTAAATTTTATAAAAATTAACACTTTTATTTATTATAATAATACCTCATCTCCACAGGTAGTAGTTTCCATAGTTCAGTACATGAATTAAATGTTGAAATTCTATATCTCCTTTTTCTGTACTCCATAATACTTTATACATATCTTTATTATAGCACTTCTCACAATAGATTATAATTATATGATTATATCTTCACTCCACTAGATAGGATCTAGGTCTCCTTTATTTTATACTACTAGTACCTCAGACAGTGACTCCTATGTGGTAGGTGCTCAAATTTTTTTGTTGAATTAAGAAATCTGTATCTCAGTCTTTGTGGGAGATATGTTTCCCAATTCATTTTAATTATCTTTGCATTTATTGTTATTTTTTAAATTAATAAACTTTATTTTTAATAGCAGTTTTAAGTTCACAGCTAAATTGAGTAGAAACTATAGAGAGTTCCCATGTGCCCCTGTCCCCACACATGCACAACCTCCCTGCACAACAGCCAGAGTCCATAGGTTACATTAGTGTTTACTCTTGGTGCTCTACATTCTATGGGTTTTGTTCAAAGTACAATGACATGTTTCCACCATTGTAATATTGTACTGAGTAGTTTCACTGTCCTAAGAATCCTCTATGGTCTACCTATTTACCCCTTCTCCTCCCTAACCCCTGACGACCACTAATCTTTCTACTGTCTCTAAAGTTTTACCTTTTCCAGAATATCATACGGTTGGAATCATACATTATGTAGCCTTTTCAGATTGGCTTCTTTCATTTAATAGTATGCAATTAAGTTCCCCCCATGTTCCTTAATGGCTTGATAGCTCATTTCTTTTTAGTGTTGAATAATATTTCATTGTCTGATTGTACCACAGTTTGTTTATCCACTCACTTAATGAGGGACATCTTGGTTTCTTCCAAGTTTTGGCAATTATAAATAATGGTGCTATAAACATCTGTATGCAAGGTTTTAAAAAAGTTTTCAATTACAGTTGGCATGCAATATTACATTAATTTCAAGTATACAACATAGTGATTAGACATTTATATACCTTACAAACTTATCACTCTGACAAGTCTAGTACCCATATAAAACTATTCATAGTTATTACAATACTATTGACTAAATTCCCTATGCTGTACTTTATATTCCTGTGACCGTTATCATAACTGGTAATTTGTGCTTCTTAATCCCTTTCTGTGTGCCAGTTTTTGTGTAGACATATATTTTCAACTCCTTTGGGTAAATACCAAGGAGCAGGATTGCTGGATCATGTGGTCAAACTTTCTTCCAAAGTGGATGTATCATTTTTCACTCTCACCAACAATGTTTCACCACATTCCCTCCAGTGTTTGGTGCATTCAGTGTTTTGGATTTGGGACATTTTAAGAGATGTGGTATCTCACTGTTGTTTTAAATTGCATTTCCCTGATGATATATAATGTGGAATGTATCTTCATTTTCTTGCTTGACATCTCCATATTTTCTCTGATGAGTCATCCAGATCTTTTGCTTATTTTTGAATTGAATTATTTGTTTTCTTATTGACAAGTTTTAAGAGTTCTATCTGTATTTTGGGTAATGATACTTTATCAGACGTATTTTTTACAAATATTTTCTCCCACTGTGTGGCTTGTCTTCTTATTCTCTTGAGAGTGTCTTTCAAAGAGCCAAAGTTTTTAATTTTAATGTAATCCAGTTGTTCAATTATTTCTTTCTTAAATCATGCCTTTGGTGTTGCATCTAAAATACATTGTCATACCCAAGGTCATCTAATTTTATCCTTAGTATCTTCTTGAAGTGTTATAGTTTTGTGTTTTACATGTAGGTTTATGATCCACTACTTTTGCTGTATCACATATATTTTGATAAATTGTATTTTCATTTTCATTTCCTTAGAAATATATTTATTTTTCATTTTTCAATTATAGTTGGCATACAGTTTTATAATGGTTTTAGCTATAGAACATGGTGATTAGATATTTATATCACTTACAAAGTGATCACCCTGATAAATCAAGTACCATCTGACACCATACATAGTTATTACAATTTTATTGGCTATATTCCCTATGCTATACTTTACATCCTCATGACTATTTTATAACTACCAATTTGTACTTCTTAATCCCTTTCCTTTTTTTGCCCATGCCCCCAACACCCCTCCTAAGGGGCAGCCATCAAAATGTTTTCTTTATAGTTTGTTTCTGTTTTATTTGTTAATTTTGTTCTTTAGATACCACATGCAAGTAAAATTATGTGGTATTTTTCTTTCTCTGTCTGAATTACTCCACTCAGCACAATATCCTCTTTGTCTATCAGTGTTGTTGTGGATGGCAAGGTTTTATTTTTTTTTATGGCTGAATAATATTCTATTGTACTTATGTACCACCTCTTTTTTATCCATTCATCCATTGATAGACACTAAGATTGCCTCCTTATTTTGTCTATTATATAATGCTGCAATGAACTTATGTATGCACATGACTCTTTGAAATTGTGTTTGAGTTTCTTCAAATAAATTCCCAGAATTGGGATTACTGAGTCCTTCTTTGTCTCTTGTTATTTCTTTTGTTTTAATATCTATTTTAGTCTACGGCCATGCCACCCTGAACATGCTCCATCTCGTCTGATCTCAGAAGCTAAGCAGGGTTGGGCCTGAGTAGTACTTGGATGGAGATCACCTAGGAATACCATGTGCTATAGGTGTTTATAAAAAAAAAATCTATTTTGTCTGATATAGGTATTGCAACCCCAGCTTTTTAAAAATTATTTTTATTTTTATGAAATATCTTTTTCCTTCTCTTTACATTTAGTCTGTGTGCATCTTTTGATCAGAAGTGTGTCTCTTGATGGCAGCATATGTAAGAGTCTTGTTTTCTTATATATTCAACTACCCTATCTTCTGATTGGAGCATTTAATTCATTTACATTTAAAGTAATGATGATAGATATGTAGTTATTGCTATTTTATTATTGGTATTTTTAAATCTTTTTTTTTCCTTCTTTTTCTTCTTAAAGAAGTCCCTCTCACATTTCTTAAAATATTGGTTTGATGTTGATTAACTCTTTTAACTTTTTCTTGTCTGCCCTTTGATTCTAAATGATAGCTTTGCTGGGAATAATCATGGTTGTAGATCCTTACTTTTCATCATTTTGAATATTTCCTTCCAATCCCTTCTGGCCTGCAAAGTTTCTTTTGAGAAATTGGCTGACAGTCTTATGATAGCTCCCTTTTAGGTAAACAATTGCTTTTCTCTGGTTGCTTTTAAGATTCTTTCTTTGTCTTTAACATTTGGCATTATGATGTGTCTTGGTGTGGGTCTATTTGGATTTAGCTTATTTGAGACTCTGAGCACTTTTGGGCTTGTATGTCTATTTCCTTCATCAGGTTAGGGAAGTTTTTACATTATTATTTCTCAAAATAGGTTTTTAGTTCTTTGCTCTCTCTCTTCTCCTTCGGTATCCTTATGGTGCAAACATTGGTATGTTTAATGTCCCAGAGGCCCCTTAAACTATCCTCATTTTTTTGAATTATTTTTTCTTGTTACTGTTTTGATTGGGTGTTTTCTGCTACCTTATCTTATAAGCTGCAGATTCGATCTTCTGCTTCATCTAATCTATTGATTCCTCCTAAGGTATTCTTCATTTCTGATTGGGTCTATCTCCACTTTTATGCTTTTTATCTTTGTTAAAGTTCTCACTGAGTTCATCTGTTTTTCCCCCAAGTGCATTGAGCATGCTTATAACCAATGTTTTGAACTCTACATCTGGTAGATTGCTTATCTCCATTTTGTTTAGTTCCTTTTCTGTAGCTTTGTTTTGTTCTTTCATTTAGAACATGTTTCTTTGTCTAAACATTTTGGGTGTCTCCCTGTGTTTGTTTCTATGTATTAGGTAGGGTTCCTAAGTCTCCTGGTCTTAGTAGAGTGGCCTTATGTAGTAGGTATTCTGTAGGGTTCAGTGGTGCTATCTCCCTGGTCACCTGAGCTGGGTACTCCAGGTGTGTCCCCTCCTATTGTAATTGAACCCTGATTGCCATTTGCACATCAATGGGAGGAACTGACCCTAGACTTGATTGATTGTGAAGACTGGCTGATGAGTGGCTGACCTTATGAGTTGCTTTAGCAGGGCTCTGGTGTCTGCCCTGTTTGCCCTTTGGGAGTGTTGTCCTCAGATGTGGCCCCGGGTATAGCTCCGAAGTTGGCTGCTGGATATGCTGGCTCCAGGGTCTCCTGGGAGAGGGCCCTGTGCAGGCCAAGTTCAGCTGCTATCTGTGCCCTGTTTGGGGCCACATGGCATGAGACACCAAGCAGTCTGAAGATGGCCACCACCTATTCTGGTCTTGGAGGTCCCTTGAGAGGCCAACCCCAAACCAAGACTGGCTGCTGCTAGTGCCAGGTTGGGGCTGGTTGGCAAGAGGTATAGAGTACACTGAGGCCAAAATTTTGCTTTGTGTTTTGTGAACCTTTGAGAGATTTTAGAAAAGTCCACAGCATTAGCCTTTATATGGAAAAGCCACTGTCGGCAGCTTGGATGGGTCTGCAGGTTTGGTGGGGTGGGGCTCAGAGAATCATCAGGGAAGGGTAACCAGTGTTACTCAGGTTGATGGAGATTCAGATATGGGAACAGACTGAGTCTGCCCCTCCAGCCTTTGCTCCTAAGCCAGACAATTCAGTTACTCCCCATATGTCCCTAGTGCCTTTTAAGCTGCTGCCCCAGTGCTGTAGCTTAGAGTGAGTGAGTCCTTCAACAAGTAAGTTCTTGCACTCAATGTTTAAGAGGAACTCCTGGGACTCCAGCAGCCCTTCATCTCACTCAGCCACAATCTCCACTGGTTTTTACAGCCAGAAGTTGTGGGGACTTCTGTTGCTGGCTCTGAAACCCAGGGCTAGGGAACCTTGTGTGGGACTGGGGCTCCTTACTCTTCGGGAAACCTCTGTATCTGAAATATCCCTCCCAATGTCCAACCACCACACCTGGGTGTGGTATCAGCTTGTTCAGTGTTTCTGCCTCTCCTCCCAGTCTTAATGTGGTTTCTTCTTTATGTCCTTAGTTGTAGGACTTCTGTTCAGATGGACTTCATGTGCTTCTCAATGATGGTTGTTCTGCAGTGTAGTTGTAATTTTGATGTAGTTTTGAAAGGAGGCAACCACAGCATTTACCTACTGGAAATTCTAATTAAAAATATTTTTAAACTTGAAATTTCTTCTTTGACCCATATGTTATTTATAAGTGTGATGTTTAATCTTCACATATCCTGGGATTTCCTAGTTATCCTTCTGTTATTGATTTCTAGTTTAATTCTATTGTGGTTTGAGAGTAGACTTTTTATAAATTCTATTCCTTTAAATTTGTTAAGGGATGTTTTATGGCACAGAATGTAATACATGTTGGTTAATGTTCCATGTGAACTTGAACAGTGTTGTTGGATGAAATAATCTATAGCTGTCAATTGTGTCTAGTGATCAATGGTACAGTTGAGTTCAATTATGTACTTACTGATTTTTCTTCCTGCTGCAAGAAGGAATATTTCTCTGATATTTACTGTGAGGCCCTGGTAAAACTGGAGGTAAAACTCACAAAACGTGGGGTACTTCTTGAATAAATACCTCTGGAGTTTTTCACTCTGACTGTTTTACATTGTGCTTCCAGAAATTAACCTGTTACAATTCATGTTTCCTTAACTTGGCATTGGTTTTCATTGCAGTTTCTGTTTATGGATTTTTGCTATTGTAAATTGTGATTCTCAATTTTCTCTGCCAGTTTCTCCAATTTTCAGGGCAGAGCTTTGTTCTGTGATATTACTTCTCTGACAAATCTAAGAGTTGTCGATACTTTTCGGTGTGGTCACCTTTCTACTTGTTAGGATGAAGTAGCAAATTTTAACTTCCTTCCAAGACAGGCTAGATTGGTTTTTGTTTTTTCATTATTGTTCATTTTTTAGGGCATATATGATCCCTGGTTTTAATTTCTTTTCAGTCTCTCATTGATGTGGTAGAACAACTGTTGAGGAGTTGCGAATAAATTCTTACATATTTATAAATTCACAGTTTTTTTCTTAAGTTTATTTCTGTATTTTTTTTATAACATTCAGGCTAACCAATAAAATTTTATTTGACATGGCCCCTTTATAATATATATTATCTGCTTGTGACTGCTTGTGATAAAGAGGGGAACAGATGGCTGACAAACTTCAAATCTGATCTTTTTAAACCAAATTCAGAAAATGAACTTATCATAATGTTTGCCACTACTACTTGTATTTTCCAAAGCCTGAAATTCACATTTCTTCCTAATGTCTTTGTTTTTCAGAAACTCAAGAAATCACATTCTGTCTAAACTGGAAAAGTAGTTGGTTACCTCTAATAAGGTCAATCCTCTGACAAAGCATGTTTTGTTCCTTCTTAAAGCAAGATAACCTTTTAAAGAAAAGCGTGTGTAGGATATAAAAGTGGTCAAATTTCTGTGGGTGCCTGTGGTTTCTGTCTTAGCCAGGACTAGAAAGTTGAGCATACAATTAATTCTCTATGTAAAAATTCTTCAGGTAAAGAACTCTGCAAAACCACCAGATAGACATCCCCTCTTGGAATACTTAGACATTTCTGTTTTCCTGGACTCTATGAACACACATCCAAGCTTTCTAAAATAATTTCCTCTTGTCTAATTTTGTCCTTTCTTAATAAAAGTGTTGCATTAAATATTAATAAAAATGATCTAATATTTATCTTTGTACATTTTAAATGTAAGTGAATTAATAAGTCAGAATAAAATATATTAATAGTCTGATTTTTTCCCTTTAGAAAGTAAAAGTTTACATAACATAAGAGGAATATTGAATTCATACTTTTTTTCTTTTCTTTCTCTTCCTTTTCTCATTCTTTTCCTTCCTTATTTGTTTCTTTCATTTTTCTCACCAATAACTACTTATTACATATACATGCATGTACCTACAAAGTATGAGTCTTGTTATTTTATTTTTAAGATTTGTTTTTGGTGTACAATGAAGTGACATCAAATAGGCTTATGAAGCAGAGGCAATGAGGAACTAAGTAATCAATAAATTCTCAAAAAACCAGGCAAAGAGACCATCTCTAGTTTCTTCTCTCCATGTTTTCTTCAAAGAGTGGAGTCTGAATTCTTTGTGACCGCAACATATATTTCCCCCCCATACAGATCTTTCTAGTGCTCCCCAGGAAGACTTTGAGCCATAGATTATATCCAAAGTCTCAGTTAATCTTACAGAGTTAAACTCTGTATTCTGTGATTAGCCCTACCAAACATCTGACCTAGTTCTGGCTAGAGTTCCTTTTCTTTAATTTTTCTTTTAATAGAACCTCCATTTCTAATTGCATTAAAATATGGTATTTCTCGGCCACCAAAGATTTGCTGTATAATTTTTATTTGCAAGTCTCCCAGGTAAATTGTGGCAAGGCACTGTAGATGAGATATTAAATAACTAAGTAACTCAGTAGCATAAAGTTGTCAAGTAGAGACTAAGAGCTCTAAGAAGCTGTTTCTAGCTTAGTTCAGTAAGTGCTGAAGAGAAAAGAAAGTAAGTAGATTTCCAATTCCTGCTCCTTATCTGTTATTTTCCTCAAAAGAAAAATGTGCCTTTAGGTAAGAGCTTCTGTAGTTCCTTTTTTCACTTTAACATGCTTGGAGCAGGGATTGTACCTCTGCACAGGGTCTGGCTGCCTAGACTCTGATGAAGTTCCTTTCACCACTGCTCCTTATTTAATTCTGTGCTGCCAGCTTTTCCACTCATCCTATATAACTTAGCCCTGTGCCTTCGTGGTATATTTGATCCATGCTGAACAGGTTATGAAGGATGTCTTAAAATCTCCTTGTCCTTTGAGACTTAATTTTCCTTGCTTGATAAGCTTTTGGACCAAAACATTCAAAGGCATGTGCTGATACAGCTGCATTGAGGAAATTGGTGATGTCCACTTGGGTGCTTTTTTTCTAAGTATAACTACTTCAAAAGTTGGGCAAGGAGAGTAAGATATAAAGATATAGAAATAAAAATGAAAATCTGGCCTGAGACTGTAGGCTCACATGGAAGAAAAATGTACTCAAGACTAAAAGTAATTAAAAAAAGGACAAAGTAATAATAAAAAAGACCTTATCTTGGCAAAATGCAATCTGGCATTTCTGGAGGTAAATCAATGATACCTCATAAAATTAATGGATGAGATGCTTTAGAAATCTATCACATCCATTAAGTATTGTATGGTAAAATAAGGAAATAAATTTGGAAGATCCTATGTCAAAGTATTATAACTCCAAAAGACACTTTTCATGCACAGTCATAGAACCAGTTTGCTATTTGTCAGAGATCCTAGCTTGGGTATGAGTTGGCATGAGTGTCTGGGTAAGTTTAGTCACCTGGTAAGAGAATGAAGAGTAGATCTCTTTGAATAAACTTGCTTCAAAGGTTTTGCTTGCTAAAAGAAGAAGAAGGTTTTCCTTAAGGTCTTAGGGTAGGAGGGGAGAACAGTGTGGTATTTACCTCATTTATGGTCAATACATTAGCTTTAAGGCCTTGAGTTTGAACCCTGTGGAGAGAGGGCTATAGTGGAAGCTGAAGGGATGTTTTCTTGAAGGAGCTGAGAGGCTCTCATTACTACATTAGCAGAAAGAGGGATGTTCACTGAGGCTCAAGGGATGTCTTGGGTCTTTCCTGCAGATTTGGGAAATCCAAGAAACCACTGCCTTGGCCCTGGCAGTCAGAGTATCACAGCCAATATCCGCAGGCCAGTGCGATCTGGGAAGCTTGCCTTAAACTGTTGGTGCGTAGAAAGAAGCTAGGGGTAGAAAAGGTGTGACAAGGGTTATACAGAATGGAAAGGAAGCAGAGTCTTCCTAGTAACTTCACCATGAGAACACAAACATCCCAGGAATTCACAGCAACCCTGTGGCAGGTATTCAGCTTCTAACAATTTGAGGCATCAACCTTAGAGTCTGTCTTTTTAAAAGATTTTACGGTGATACTTTGGGCCCTCCTTTCCTCCCTCATAACTTTTCTCCCTCTATCCTTTTATCTTTCCATACTATTAAAAACAAAGCATACTATAGTTATTTTTTCTTTACTATATCTTCAGTTTATTTTTTATTTTTTTGCTGTATTTTTATATTATTGAATGAGCCCTAGGGGTTGACTAGGCATTGCCTGAGAACTCTTAGTGTCAGCTGCATGCTTAAATCATCCATACTAGTCCTGGGCATGTATTGATTTTATTTTTCATGTGTATCCATTTTTTTCATATATATTCCCTGATTTTATTTGTACACTTATCTTCATCACTCCTAGCCTAAGTGGTATAGATGAGGTTAAACATTACCTTAACTTCTCATATGGCTCAGGATTTGACCATGAGGACTACATTGCCCTGTATTTTTTTAGAGCTGTTGGGAAAGAGGTTAGGAATCCCAGCAAAATGGAGCTGGAGCTGCTGGTGGCTAATTTTGCTATCACACTGGAAAAGCCAGCCTGAGAATGGAGCCAAGAAGGGAAGAACAGATCCAAGAGGAGTCGAGCTAGATTCCTGACTCTATTGTTGAGCCTTTGGGTCTAGTCATGCCAGATGCATTTTCAGGTTTTATGAGTCAAAATGGGCTTTTTCTGCCTAAGCAGTTTGAATTGAGTTTGTGTCACCTGAAGTTTCCAGAGTCTAGTCAAACATGCACATAAGCTACACCTGCTGGTGCTATGTTAGGAACATGATTATTTGAAAAGAGATGATGCTATGGGACTAATGACTCTAAAGTAAGTATTTTAAAAGGAATCTGAGGACTAAAGTGACCTGGCCTTATTAGGGCATGGTTGAGGGGATGTCAGGAAGTAGAAGGGTCCCTCTGATCACTAGAATCCCTTCCCTCTTGCATAAAGTACACTCCTACATCTCAAGTCTACATATAGACAGCACAGGATTTGGGGTTTAACACTTTGAGCTCGTGAGAGGACCATTTTGAGATGTTTCAGCACTCCATGTCTGAACGTTCATTAGCAGGTCCTGTGCTAACAAATGCACTTGCCTGAGCTATACCTTGGCTCATCCGGGTTGGCATATTGTCTATATACTGGCTAAAAAGTAGAATGAAGTGGGGGCAGTAGCTCTTATGATTGGAAATTGAAAGCCTTTTCACATTTTTCTGCCTCTTCCGAGGGACTTATTTTTAGGTGTGAAATTGGCAGGTATGTACTGTCTTCCACTCTGTGTACCTACCTGCTTCAGGCCAAACCGGAAAGTGTTTAGAGAAGAAAAATATAAATTAGTCACACAGAGGAGAGTTTTAAAGATTCAAATGTGTGACTCTTGACTCATTAAAGATAGGGGTAAATCATTATTACTGTCTATAATCAATTAGAAAAGTTTGGCTTCTCAGAGTTTCGAGAAGCAACTCATGGCTACAGTTGGGAACTAAGAGTACTGCATAAGCAGGTTAGTTGTTCTGCTACCAGTAACTGCCAAGAATTAGAAAATGGCACTTGAAATTAAACTGGTTTGAATTGCTGCCCTAATTCATTCTTATTCACTGAAGCCTTGTCAAGGGGACCAATATTAGGACTCAGATTTTTCCAGCCTGAGGACAGTCTTCTTTCCATAGTCACATTGTTTTCTTTTAATCTAATAAAAATGACTTAATCTAATAAAAATAATTTAAAATATTATCAATACATTCTCCCTTTAAACCTTTGGTTTAAGAAAACAAAATATTTAAGGTAATTTTGCAGATACAGAATCTCAGTCATTAAACTATCTTGGAAACATTATGTGTAGTATGACAAGGTGTTAAAGTGTGTGTGTGTCTATATAGTAAGTGTGTGCATGTGTAGGTGTGTGCACATATGTATTTACTTTAGGTGCCTACAACGAATTAATTGCAATTTTAGGTTTATGATATATTCTCATTTTTAGTCCATGAATTGACCATTTTTATTCATTTACTTGGCTCTTTGGGGAGTTGCACTACTCCTCATAACCTCTGAGATTTGGCATGTTCAAATGACTTGCTTTGGCCAACAAAATGTGACCAGAAGTGACCTGTATCATTTCTGAATAGAAGCATGGAGAGCAAGGATTCATACATCTTTTCCAGTATTGTGGTGATTAAGAAAACTTCCATAAGTCTGAGTCCTCAAGTAGCTATGATGAACAGAGCATCCCTGATGACCTGCATTGGACATGAAAAAGAGACAGGAAATATACTTAAAGTAAATCATGTTAGAGGTTTTGGGTTGTCTGAACAGTGTAACCTAGCATAACCTGTGTTTACCAGTTAATAAGCTATTGTTTCTCAGTGCCAAACCCACCCTTCTCTACCCCATGTTTCTGGGGCTGTGGTTTTGCTAACCATATTCCTCCTTGACCAGCTGGCTTCCTGTCATGTTCCACTGACAGGGAGTTGCAGAGAGAGTGTGGACGACGAGATGGGCAAAAGGACTGCTCTTTCCTGGTTTGCTCATTGTTCCTGTCAGTATTGCTTTGACAATGGCCTCACTCTGATAGCGTCAGTTGATTTGGTTTTCAGCTTCTATGAGCACCTTCAGGACTGACTTTATTGTGTCCCCTCAGAGGAACTAGCACAGACCAGAGAGGGCCCCCTCCTCAGACTATGTGAGGCTCATATTTTGAGCTTATAAATTCTGATAATCCTGACCTTTTCCTTTTGTTCTTCCAGCCCTAATGGTGGTAGCTTATTCCTGCAGTTACAATATACTACCTTTATGTTCTCTTTTTGCTTTTTAAATTCCTCAAATATTGATTTAACCAACTCCCTATGTTAAATTTTCTCTGTTAAAATAAATGATGTCGTTTTGGTTTTCCTAAATGGATCTTGGCTGATACAGAGGCTGATATTGTTATGTTCAATAATGTAATAAGCACTAATGAATTTGCTACCCAGTGCTAAAGCTAGGTCCTTGACAATAACCTTTATCTAACTGTGTCATGTCTAATCTAACCATGTTCCTTTTCCCCATCCCATCTTCCAGCCTCTACCCACAAATGGTAATAAGTGGCTTTGATCCTATGTTAAGCACTTTATTTCTGTCTCTTTTATGTGGTTTTATTATACCTATATGTATGCCTAACCCTAAATATTATAAATTGTAATTATAGTTGTTTTAGCTTTACAAATAAAGGTATTATGTAGTATGTAATCTTGGGATTTACTGATAAACTTATATTGCTAGGATTTACCCATATTGTTGTCTGTTGCTTTGCTTATTTTTTTTAAATGCTGTATAGCCATTGGAAAAATAGCCTAAAGTATATAATTTGAAGTAAATTCGGAAAAGCAAAGTCTAAGTTTCATGGGATCAGGAAATGAAGATTTGATATTGAAATATGGTCCTACTGGTCTCCCTGACATAGTTTCTGGACACACACTCTGGGATCATAGATTAGATAGCAAGTAAAGAAAGAGCATGCATTTTACTAACCATTTAGATTTGCTAAACATGCAGAGTTCAGTCTTAGGTGACTTTGGGTGAAATGTAGAATAAGGTTTTTGTCTTTATACAGTATAACTTTTAATTTAATTAAATAACTAATCCCAGGGTGAATAGTCAGCATAGAAGTCAGATTACATGGGCTAATTACATGCCTTACTTCTTAAAATTGTCTCTGAATCTTTTCTTAAAAGAAAAGCAATTTTTAGTGAAGTGTGATGCAGATATTTCCTATGGACTAGAAATGGGTGGAGATACATGGAGCTAATTAACTGTGAAGCTCTGAAAGATACTGTTAATTATAATTAACAACAATTACAAAAAGAATTAACAAAAGAATTGAAAGGTGGTCATTCTAAGAAAATTTTAAGAACTTCCCAGTTTGTCTGAAGGCATTTCTGTGGCAAAGCTTCCTTGGCCAGTATCATCCAGTGAATTTTGGTGTTTTGAGAGAAAACTGCCAAAGAGATACCTAGTAAATATTGAGAAATAAAAAAAATATAAGCTAACATTTGTTGAACACCTGAGAACTTGGGCCTGCTAAACAACTTACATGTATCACTTCATTTCATCCACATAAGAAGGCAGGCACTTTGTTTCCATTTTTATGGATGAAGAAATCAATGTCTAGAAACAGTTAACCATTTGTTCAAAGTTACACAGCTATGTAATGGTGAAGTTGGATTTTAAACCCAGATCTGTTTTGCTCTGCAACCTAAATTTCTAATCTCAATTTTAGCCAAACACAGCCTTGCTACTTGTGTTGTATTTGATCTTTCTGTTTGTAGTTATGTCAACTTCAAATTATTTCTCTTAAATGCTAAAGGCAGGGAGTCAATCTTATAAAAGTGGGACCACAAAAAGCAAAGTTGCCTGATTTTTTACCTTATTTCTACATTGTTTTTTATTCATTCATAAAATTATCCATTAAACACTTAATGATGTGCCAGAAACTGTGCAGCTACAAAGATAAGAAAGATGGTCTTTGCCTTTAAGGAATAAATAATGAAATTATATCTTTTCTTACTCATAAGATATCTTTCCTCACTCTTAAGATAACTTTCCTCATTTGATTATGTGCTTAACTTAGCTTTATTTTGAGTTAATGGAGAGACACTAAAGAGTTTTATAAAGAGAAGTAAAAGTCAACGTTATGTTCCCAATTCACTTGAGGTAACTTCTCTAGCAGCTGTCTGGAGGACAAGAAGTTTGTAAAAGTCACTGAAGGCAAGAGATCACTTAAGAGCTACTGAAATTAAAGGGGTCCAATAATAGATGATAAGGCCTTGTATTTGAATAAAGCCATAAGGATAGAATTCATAAATGCTCTTAGGAGGTTGTGGAGAGAATGTAGTCAAGAATGTCTCTCAGGTTTCTGACTTGGATAAATGGATAAACAGTAATGTCAGTTCCCCAGGTAGAGAATATGGAGCAAAAGAGCAGATTACAGGATAGGAGAGAAGTTAATGAGCTGAGTTTCAATGTGATGAATTTGAGATAACTTTAATTCATCCAGATGAATGTGTCCATCAGGAAACTGGTTATATTCTTAGATATCACAAAATTATATCTAATCTATATATTATGTAGAGGTCTTTTTTGAAAATAAAAAATTTGGAACTCATCATCAGAACTTTAAAAGGTTTTGAAGAAGATGTGATTGCAAAGGAGTGCATGTGTGAGATAATAGAAAAATACATATATATTAGTATCTGCCCCTTAGTTCCTGGCACAGAGCTCCTAAAACCCTTGTAAATATCTAAGTGATAAGAGCAGAAGGGGCATCTTTTGTTCTAATGAGGCAACTCTGTGTGGGCTTCTGGATGGCTCCTGGATGGGGCTGGTAACCGGAAAGACCGCCGTAATTAGAAGCTTAAAATTTTTAGCTCTACCCCTTATTTTTTAGAAAAGGGAGAGGGTCTGAAAATAGAGTTAATAATTGATCACGCCTATGTGATGAAGCTTCCATAAAAAATTCTAATAGTAGGGAGCTTGGAGAGCTTCCAGGTTGATGAAGATATCTATATATGGGGGAGGCATTGTGGCACACCCCAACTTCATGGGGATAGGAGGTCCTGCATTTGGGACCCTCCCAGGCCTCACTATCTGTATTTCTTCATCTGTCTGTTCATCTGTATCTTAATATACCAGTAAATGTAAGTTAAGTGTTTCACTGAGTTCTGTGAGCTGTTCTAGCAAATAATAGAATCTAAGAGGGAGATGGTCATAGGAACATGTGACTTATAGCCGAGTCACAAAAAAGTTGTGTGTAACATGGGGACCTACTACTTGAGATTGACATCTAAAGTGGGGGGGCAGTCTTGGGGGATAGACTCATTAACCTGTGGGATTTGACACTGTGTGTCCAAGTGGTGTCAGAATTGAGTGTCACAGAGTTGCTTGGTTTGGGAAGAAACCCCCACACATCTGATGTCAGAAGTGTTGTGAATGCTATAGTAGTGTGAAAGTAAAAGAGAAACATAGGAGGAAAGAGTGAGGTTTTTCCCACATAGCATGTAAAATGAGAAGGCCAGAAGTCCAAGGAAGAAACCATGGAGAGCACCCAGATTCAAGGGTGAATTCCTCACTAGTGGTTCAATAACTTGTTCTTTAACTTTATCTATTTCTTGGTATTTTTTATTTTTCATTTCTAGCACTTATTAATGACATTTAAAAAATCATATCAACCTGTTTTTGTTTCATATCTACCTATTTTTGTTCCATAACTTCGATTTTTTATAATTGAAAAATTTTCCTCATTTTATCAGTTTGAGTACATTAAAATACTGTTTCAAAAACCTTCCATATGCTTTAGTGTCTCCATTTTTGTGAGAAATCAGTTCTCCTTTTTGTTGAGTTTGTAGACTTTTCTTTAATGGTTAGCTTTCTTTGTCAGGTTTTAGATTTTGACTTTCAAGCTCATTTTAAGTGAGAGATTTTTTCCCTCTCTCCTGATACTATCCTGGTACTTGCTTACTTGGCAATTTCCCCTCTGTATTCTCCGAGTTCCCACTTCAAAACGAAGTCTTAACATTGGCTTGTGAATATTGTACATCCAGTTCTGGAAGCCTTTGTTCTTTTCTTACAATCCAAGGCCTTGCAGATAGGAATAACCTTGCCCCAGCACATATTTTCAACACTGAGCCTGAATGTAGGCTTTGACATGCATGAAATTCTTTTGTCCTTAGCCGTTGACTTTCTAAAAATGAACACTTATTTTTTAATCTTGGAACATAGAATGCTTAGAGCTGCAAACCACTTTAATTATTATTGATTTCCTTTTTATTTGTGAACCATAAAGATATATGTATATAATGTTTTAATTGTACCTATGTATTTTAAAGATATTGAAAAAATTTTAAGCTACTATTTTTAGGTGTTTGGAGTGAAAGATAGGGATTTTCAAGGGAACTCACTTTGCCAGCTTAATTAGTTTTTGCGTTTTAGGGTGGCATTGGAGACACTTGAGCACAATTATATCTGCACCGACTTTTTGGCCTATGAAAAGCAGGTATGTAAGAGTATAGACATATTTGCTTCCAAGATGCAAAAATAAGGTAATTGTAATAGAAAGGAATGTAAACTTTCTGTGTTATATTTTGTAAAAACTTGGTTAATAAAATAGCCTTGGTAAGAAGTAATATTTGAGTAATGGTGATCAAGAAACATTGTGCTTATTTAAAACTTGTTTTCCCACTTCTCAAAGAGTGGCTATTTTGGAGAAACTGAGGCAACACAGCGGTGATGGTAATATTACTGATATAGTTGTTGGGGGGAGGGTAGGATTGGAGAGAAAGCAGAAAAAAAAAGGAGGATTAACCATAGTTATAAATCTATGCTCTTCTTATCTGTAGTGAATTTTTTTTCTTTCTTCCAATGGAAAAATTACTTTGATACTCTTATTTCTTGTATCAAAAACATATTTCTTCAGAACTTAAAAAAATCTTAATCTGCACTCTATTTTGCGGTATTGTTCCATCCTAATCTATATGCAATCTTCTGGTACGCTTCCATTAATCTTTAGAGAGTTTTTCTAGTCCCCTTGACAATGACAGAATACCTATTTTATGCAGCTTAAAACAGTAGTGTTCTTTTTGTGAATGTTAAATTATATTGTAGGCCTATTTTTAATGTCTCTCGCTAATAGAAGGTAATCTTTCTTTAATGCCAGACTTCACAGTCATCTTTTATTTTTTAAGCTGTTTATTGAAGTATAAATGTGGAAAAGTGCATAAATCATAATCTTGATAATTTTTCACAAAATGAATACAATTGAATAACTACTATTCAGATTGCTAAATAGAAAATTACCAGCACCTCAAAGAGCCCCCTCTTTCCCAGTTACTACCATCTTTCCCGAAAGGTAATGGCCTGACTTCTATAACTATCTGCAAGTTCTATATGTTTTGAACTTTATATATATAAAAAAATCTAATATGTATTTCCTTTTATCTGGTTTCTTTCACTCAATATTGTATTTGTAAAATTCTTCTTTGTTATTGTTGTGGCAGTAATTTATGTTGTGGAGTCAAAATTTGTTTAACTTTTATGCAAGTATATACTTAACAGAGAGCCATTTATTGAAAAAGCATTTCTTCTTTCTACACCACAGTGTCATTCTTCATGAAGAATGGATCTTTCTGTACTTTCTTCTGTTCTGTTGATCTGTGTTCCAAACACAGTATCTCAGTTACTGAAATTTTATATCACAAGTTTTGATAATAGCGTAATTAAGTTCTCCAGCTTTATTTTTTTCTATACTCTTGAAGAAAGGAATTTACTTGATTCTTTGAATTTCCATACAAATTTTTAGAATCAGCTTGTTTCTCTCCTCCTCCTTAAAACCTCTGGGATTTTGATTAAGATTTATTTAATATATGTATTAATATTCAGAAACTGACATTTTAATAATATTGAGTCTTGAAATGTGGGAATATGGTATTTATCTTTATTATGTAGCTCTTTTAAAATATCTGTTCATGTTTTTGTGTTTAAGTCTTGCATATCTATTAATGGAATTATACCTATGTATTAAACATTTTAGGAAATGATGTCTTTAAAAATTAATTTTTAATAGCTTCTTGTTAGGATATAGAGGTACAGTTATTTTTTATTTATTTAATTTTTCAAAACAACAGTTTAAGAGGCTGAAAGTCCAAAATCTAGATATTGGGAGAGCCATGTTTCTTCTCTCTGAAGGTTCTAGGGCATAACCCTTTCTTGTCTCTTCCAGCTTTTGGTGGTTTCTGGCTATGCTTGGCTTGCAGATAGATGCATTCCTCTTGTTTTTACTTCTGACATCACTTTATTCTCCCTGTGTCTTTCTCTTTTGTATGTAGATACATTTATTTTTGCATATTAATTTTATACAGATACCTTGCTAAATTCTCTAATTAATTCTAATAGACATCTAACATTCTTTTGGATTTTTTCTATAGTCATGTACCCCATAAATAATGACAATTCATTCTTTTTCAATATTTATAACACATATAATATTAAAAATTTAAATATATGTGTATACATATGTATGTGTGTATATACATACACATATATTCTAATTTTTAATTACAATATTTACAATTTAAATAAAAGTGGTGATAAATGGTATCTTTGTCTTATTCCTGATCTCCGGAGCATAATGTTTCCAGTAGGTTTCTTGTAAATATCCTTTATTGGGTTAGGAAATTTCCCATTTATTACTAATATGCCAAGATTTTTTAAAAATCAAAATGCGTGTTGAACTTTATCAAATACTTTTCCTTATATATATATTTGTTTTTCTCCTTTACTTTGTTAAGATGGTAAATACATTTATTAAATTTGGATTGTTAAACAAACCCTGTATTCCTTAAATAAAACCAAATTGGTTATATATATATATATATATATATATATATATATATATATATATAAAATTACTGAATTTGATTGACATATTTTCTTTAGGATTTTTATGTTTATGTTCATGAGAGAAATTGGCTTATAAATTTCCTTCTTGAAATGCATTTGTCAGGTTTTGGTATAAACATTATGCTGGCTTTTGTAAAATGAGTTGAGAAGTGTTTTTTCTTTATCTGTTCATGTAAGGTTGGTATATCTTTTTTAAGTTTGTGGAAAAATTGACTAGGGAAGCCACCTGGATCTGGAGATTGTTTTGTGGTAGTTAGGTTTTTGATTACAGATTCTACTTCTTTTCTAATATAGTCATATCTAATTTTTAATTTCCTCTTGTGTTAATTTTTATAAATTGTATTGTTTAAGAATTTATTTTATATGCATTTTCAAATTTATTGACAAACATTTATAATATTTTTAAATTTTTTTCTATTGTTCATATTGTCTGTAGTGATGTCCCCTTTTATATCCCTCTTATTGCTTATTTGTATCCTCTTTTTTTTTAAAGAATTGAATATTGACTTTGTTGATTTTTTTACACTGTATACATTTTCTGCTTCATTTCTGTCTACTCTTATCTTTATATTTTTCCTTCTACTTTTATTTGAATTAAATTTGCTGTTATTTTTCTAACTTCTTGAGATAGAGATTTAGAGTATTGCTTTTTATTCTTTCCTGTTTCTTAAAATCTAGAGTTTTAGCTGAACTCCATAAGATTGGATATACTGTATTTTAATTATCATTAATTTAAAAATATTTTCTAATTTCATAAGTTGCTTAGTTTCCAAATAGTTGGGGCTTTTCTAATTATATTTCTGTTACTGGTTTATAGGTTAATTTTCTTGAATGATTTCTATCCTTTGAAATTAGTTGAGAATTGCTCCATGATGGGTTGATTTTGATATTTTATTGCAATGAAAAACGTTTATTCTGCTCTTTTTGGTTTAAGTATTTTTGAAAATTAAATAAAGCCAGTTAATTGTAATGTTCAAATTGATTATTGCTTAGTCTTTCAACTTCTGAGAGAGAGAGAGAGAGAGAGAGAGAGAGAGAGATCTTAAAAATTTTACTATAATGGTGGATATATCCACATTTCCTTTTTAGTAATGTTAACTGTCGCTTTCTGTATTTTAAAGCATACTATTAGAAAGATACAAGTTTAAAGTTGTTATATCTTCTCTTTTACCATTATGAGAATCCTTCTTTACCACTTGTAGTGTTTCTTGCCTTAAGGTTTATTTTTATATTAATACGACCACACTAGTTTTTTAAAGAAATTAGTTCCTCCTTATTGTATAATTTTTCCATCCTTTTACTTTCCAAACTTTCTGTGTGTTTGTATTTATTTGTGCTTCTTATAAACAGCATTCAGTTTTCCTAAGACTCAGCCTGTCAGTCTTTGACTTCTAATTGAAATATTTAGTCCATGTTTACTTAATGCAATTACTAATTTATAATAATAATATACTAAGATGTTAAAATCTTACTATTTGCTATTTGTTTCTACTTATCCTCTTTGTTCTATGTTCCCTTTCTTCTTTTTGTCTCTTTTTTATTAATGAGATGTTTACAAAAAATGTTTCCATTTTCTCCATTAGCTTATTTGCTATGTTTTTTTTTTTTTTTTTTTTTTTTTTTTTTTTTTTTTTTTTTTTTTTTTTTTTTTTTTTTTTTTTTTTTTTTTTTTTTTTTTTTTTTTTTTTTTTTTTTTTTTTTTTTTTTTTTTTTTTTTTTTTTTTTTTTTTTTTTTTTTTTTTTTTTTTTTTTTTACTATTTTTTTAAAATGGTTATCCTAGAGATGACAACATGCATCTATGGCTTAGGAGACCTGATAAAAATTAGGATTTTGTCACTTTTCAATTGAGGCTAGAACCTTAGAACACTTTAACTCTTGTTAATTCTCCCCCTAGTTATCTAACTTTTGTGTTATTGGTGTCATATATTTTATATATACATATATTTTAAACCCACAAAGATGTTACTACCACTATTATTTCATAGTCAGAATTCACTTTCATTTACCTATTTATTTATCCTTTCCTTTCTCTTCAATACTTCTCACATTTCCAAAAGTTCATCTGGGATTATTTTTATTCTGCTTAAAGAACTCTCTTTAGTATTTCTTTTATTTTGGACTTTCTAAGGACAAATTTTCTCAGTTTTTGTTTTTCTGAAAAGTTCTCTATTTAACTTCACTTATTTTATTTTATTTTTTGTGGTTTTTGAAAATAGGAGACTTGATATAATGGGAGAGATGCTTTCTCTTTTCATCTTTTATTTCCTTAAAACTTTAAAAAAATTATTCAATATTAATAAGAAAGTTGCAATAATAATATCTGTGTATCAGTTATCTGTATGTAAATAGTGTCTGTATATCCTTTATTCAAATTCCCTACATGTTAGCTTTTTACCATATTTTATTTATTCTCTCTCTCTTTTATTATATATAATTCTTTAGGACAGTTGCAGAACACAGGCAAATATGATGCCCTTTTACCATTTTACTCATTGCATCTTTCTTAGAAAATAGATATTACATCTTTATCTTTAAAGATTTTTTCTCTGGGTACATTGATTGGATTAAAAATACTTTCAGCAGTTATTTTATTGTCTTCTGGCTTCCATCATTTCTATTAAACTTAGCTGTTAATTTGGTAGATCCTTTGAAGCTAATGTATTTTGTTTCTCTAGATGATTTTTAAGATTTTCCCTTCATCATGATTTTTTTCAGTTTTGCTTATAATGTGCATAGATGTGTTTTTCTTTTTGTTTATTCTCTTTGGATTTCTTAAGTCTTAAAATTTTATCCAACATATTTCTTCAAGTATTGCTTTGACCTGCTTTTCTTATCCTACCATCCTAGATCTCCAATTATATTAATGTTAGGCTTTTTCTTCATGTCCCTTTCTTTTATACTCTTTTTGTTATCCTTTTTCTTTCTGTTTTCAAGTCTGGATATTTTACAATAACCTATCTTTTGTTCATGAGTTCTCTGCATCCAGTTTGTTGTTAAAACAATGATTATGTTTTAATGTCAGCTACTTTACTTTTCAGTTTTACAATTTACAATTTGATTATTTTTATAGATTTCAGTTCTTAGGTGAAATTCTTCATCTTATCTCTATTTTTAAACATTCTTTATACCTAATTTAAAGTTTGTGTATAACTGACTTATCTAGCAGTTTGTTTCTATTGTCAGTTTTTTACCTGGTTCTGTTTATTTGTGTGCCTAATATTTGTTTTAACTGAATGATGATATTATATATGAAAAATTGGAGAGGCTCTGGATGATGTTATCTTCCTCCAGAGATGATTCATCCTAACCTCTGTAAGACAGCTAGAGTGGTGGTGGTGGAGGTGGTAGACCCTTAATCTAATCAGAAATTGAGGGGACTCTAGCCTATATTTTTGTCTAGATCTTAGGTTTGCCCCATTTCAGAATATAGAACTCAAAAGTTCCCATGTTAGAGCTTAGGGTATTTACCTGGGCTGTCCCTCTCAGCAGATTTTGAAGTTCAATTTATGTTTAATTAGCCCCGTAAGACTGTGAAAAATTCCACTGAGGCTTCCTATAGGTTTTTCCCTTGCTTCTTAGCTACTTTTCTTCATGCAATTTAAGAACTGGCAAATGTTATGACAATACTTGTGTGAGTTTGTACTTAACTTCTCCATGTTTCTCTTTTGTCAATGATCTCAGTTCCTCTGGCCCCTCTAGCTGCCTTAGTAGGCCTAAAGTATGCTTTTTTTTTTTTCTTAGCTTTATGAGAATTCTCCACTGGTTTGTTTACCTCTTAGAATTTGCATTCTGCAAAACTTTTTAGCCTTTACCTTCAGTCTCTCTTCTTGCTTAGATTCAGCAAATACCGCAGGCGGAGAGGCTATGTGCAGAATATTGGGCTCATCTTAAAGAATTTCTCTTCTTTTTGAGAGCTTGGCCCCCCAATTCTCGGATGCCCCCAAAGCTCTCCAACACCCACAAACATATTTTGAAAACTATTTTATACAACTTTTCTTGTTACTTTTGGTGGATGTGTTGATATGTGAAAGTTATTCTATTTTTTTCCTGTAAATAGAATTTCTACATTTATCTTAAATATTAATTCTTTTGAAAATAACATTTTTTAAAAACTTCTAAATATATGGAGGTCTTATTAATTCATGTTATTGAAAGTTATTTTAATTAAAAAAATTTTTTTTTCACAAGTGACTCTATCTCTTCTTACAATGTATGTACCCTAATAATAAACACTCTGCCAAGATGGTCAAATAGGTTATTGTGGCAGGACATCTCTCTTTAGGGTTTCACTTTATTAAGCTTTTATGTTGAATACCGTTGCCTGTCCATAAGTTAGACACTAAAGAGAAACACCTTCTGCCTCAGCAAATGCCCTGGATGAAGCCTACTGGCAGGAGCATTAATGATAACTGGCAGGAGCATTAATGATAACAGACCTAAGGAAGGGAAAGAGGTCTATGAAAGGACTGGTGCCCTTGGAGAGAATATCCAGTTGGCAGCTACTTCAAGAATGTGTTATTTAGCCTTATAGTTAAAGATAGGCTTGGCCACCAGATAAAAGGTTTTATATTTTGAAAATTGCCATAATTTTTTTCTTCATCATCTCAAGTAAATGACAAGTAACTTAAAAATGATCCTGACATTCTGAAGCTAAGGTAATAGAGAAACTGTCATTCCAAGATCTCTTTCAACTCAGTTTCTATGTTATTATTAAAAAGAAAGTTAATATGGTCTTATGCAGAATTAGATGGTAGTACATTATTTCTATGATGAATATAATTATATGTTTTTCATGAAAATTTCCATTTTCTTTTCTCTGCTCATATCTTTACCTGGAATGAATTTTGTTTTCCTCTTTGAATTTTCTTTTAGGAGCTGGCTCAGATTTCTCCATCTGAGGAAACAGTCCCTTGTCCCCACACCCAGTCTTACTATGTCCTTATTCGTATTTATTAATGCATGTCATGCATCAAATACTGAATAAGCACTCTGAGTTATCACATTTGATAATAAAAATACAATGAGACAGGTTGCCATTTTAGAAATATAAAGAATAAATTTGAGAGAAGTTAAGAAATTTGCTTAGTCACATTATTAGTGAATGATGTTGCCTTTTTATAACCTTTACATTTTCAGTTTGTAGTAAATCTTAATGTTAAATCTTTATATAGTCCATTATTCTTCCTTCATGTGTCTAATGGAAGACTCTATAGAGGAAATACTTACCTTGTCTCCTGAATTAACTATTCACAGTTTATTATAAAGAGTCATCATTGTTCTAGAAAGATCATCAATTGCTCAGCTTGAGTTTATGTCATAATGAGTAAAGAGATCAAGATATTCTGCCATATAGAAAACTCTGGAGATGTACAATTTTAAAATGTGATTCAACTCTGGACACATAAGGGGTCATTAGAATTGAGCAGACCCTTGACAATCATGAGGAATACTTCTGTAGACTTATACAATTCTCTCTATTCATGAATTTTATCAGTAGCTTAGACCTCCCATTTTCTTTTCATTTTGATTATGAAGAGTAATAGTGCACCTTTTGGAGACCCTAAAGAACAAAAACCAAAGTTATGAAAATTACTTCCTGATAATCATTCAACAATGTGGTAATGAGTTGAGTATGGAAAAAATAAGTTGGATATGGCTATTTGTCAGACCCTTTCACTAAAAAGTGGCATGTTCTTATATTCCAACCAAGTGTCCACTCTAAATTTGTGTTTTACCCAATTCAAAAGTTACTATAGCCTTAGATTTTGAGAGTTGCTTTTAAAATATTAGGAAAATACACATGTCAGCTCCTGAGACAAAATGACTACTCCTATATGAAATAATAGGTTTTTATTTGTGGGGGAATATTATTTATCAGAATAAGGCACCTTCATTTTTGAAGACAAAAATGTCTTATATCTAAAATTAAAAAATAAAGTATTACATTTTGAATATTAATACTATAATGATTTAAGCTTAGAAAACAGTCTATTCATTGTTGTAAAATTTCATAATTAGGTTTAGAAGAGTTTTCAGAGAAAAGATTGTTATTAAAAATGACATGTTTCCCTCCTGGAAATAAATATTTATTTTTCACTCTGTTTTAATTTACCAAAATTTCACTGAATTTTGATACTGTCCTCATTGCTTTAGCATGCATATTCATTATTTCATCCAGGTTGTTGTCACTTTAAAATTCAAATTGCTTAGAACTCAGCCAGTTCGGTGTATTATTACAATGAATTTGCCGTAATTATTCATGGAGTCCAACCTAGCTAAATATAGACTCTGAGTGGCTTTTATATCTTGGGCACAATCAGAAAAGATATAGTATGATGTTGCCATTTAATTTTCTCCATAGAGAATTCACTCAGGAATGGTGATAGTCTGACAGCCTAGACCTGGATGGAATGTCACAGTCTTCTCAATATGCCACTATAGGCTATTATTACCAATTCATAGACTTTGGAAAATAAGATGAAGCCTCTATGTAAACTTAGGTCTTCTATTTTAGTGAGAGAATGGTATATTATGCTAGATGGAATTAAAAGATACTGCCAACACCAGAATTTACTAAAGCTGGTACATATGAGAATGTTTTGGTCCTCAAACTCCCAGGAAAAAGCTAACATGATAACCAGTAAATACCGGAACTGGATTTAATCTTGTCTAATTGATCAATGACAGTTTGAACTTACCTCTGAAAACCAACCAATCAGTAACAGCCTCATGTTTGAAAGTCAGCCAGTCAGCAATGGATTCGCTCAGTGAGCTTCTGTCTGAGGCTGATGTCAACCAACTCCTGTTTCTCTGGTTCTGTAACCAAAGACAAGTGTATTTCTTTATCCAGCATAAATCACCTTTTAAGTCTGATATAAATGCACAGTAATATCAGCAGTTTGCTTAATTCAGTGAAACTGGTTGTGCTCCCCCTATCTAGGTAAGCAGTAAGTCAAGTTTCACAACTTTGGTTTTTGTTTTCAGAGTTTGAATGGTGGTCTCACCCTTTGACAGATGATAATATATGTCGGCACTTTTTTTTTTAAGCGAAGGTAACACATTTGCTCAACTTCTCAAATGAATTATTTGTTGGTAATAAAGTCACAAACCAAAGTGTGGGTTGGCCGCATGACTGAGCTCTCCACCAAAATTAGATTTCACTGGGCTACCACATTAATAAGCATTGAGAAACTCAAATTGTCTTTTCCATTTTAACTGCATGTAATGTATTTCATTGATGTATAGAATCTATTTTATATAACTTGCATGTGATATCAGCCTCATGCTGAACTAGACTATTAGCTTGAAATGTGAATAGTTGGGGGCTTAAGGAGAGGAAATTTCTGGGGCATCTCTAAGAGTAAGCTAAGAGGTCATGAGAGGTAGCAAATAAGTCTATTTGGAGTGACCCAACATGAGACTGCACTGGGCCATTTTTGCATTTTTCTCTACAAATCCTAATCAGCCTAGAAATAGACTGGAAGTGGATGTACTAGTGGGAAGCTTATTTGGAGATAAGCTTACCAGTAGGTCACAGGGTGAGGCTTTTGATGGTGGTGATGGGGCTGCCAGGGAAGTGACTCAACAGCAGTTCAGGATTGAGTAGAAATTATATTACCGGTGGAGAGATCATGATGGACTGAAAGAAGTATAAAAGACTTGATTTTTAAATGCTTTTATAATGAAGTGCAGATGTGATTGGAGATGGGGATGGGGAAGAAGACAGATGACACCATTGTGATCAGGGAGGGAAAAATGTTGAGGAAAGGATCTTGGATACATTTCATTCAAACAAAAAGATTTTTGAGCCTCAGTGGTGTATTATGTGCTAGTAATTTTGCCAGATGCTGTGGGAGCTGCAAAAATGAGCAAGCTATAGCTTTTGCTCTCATGGAACTTGCAATTTAGTAGGAATAGAACTTTATGATGAGGTTGTTCAGAAATGTTTGTGGCTGGTTTAGGAAGGAAGCCAGAAAGAAATACAGGCTGTAAAGTCCATGTGCCAGATTGTCATCAATGTAAGTGCTAAAGGCTGAGTATATAGGCAAGATATAGGACTGAAGAGAAATGAAAATGCTGCATATCACCAAAGTACTGGACAGTTATGATTGCTTCTTGCTTTAAATTTCTTCCCTTTGGATTATTTAAGAGGGAATATGAAGCTGAGAACCCCATGGGAACCCACAGCAGATAATATAAATTAACAGAGAAGTCAGATATACATTTACAAGAGGAGGTGGATCTAGCTAATTATGATACCAGCACATTATTAATTGAAATATTAAATGCTACAAAAATTATCTGAAAATGTGAATTCACACCTGAAAATTTGATAGGGAATGTATACATCTGGGAAAACTGTTAGTAGCTGCACAATTTCCTTTGATCATTTTTCAGTGTCTAGTGACAAACCATTAGCACTAAATGTTTGGAGAATAATGCAGCATTAAATGATGATTATTTGGTGTTTACATCAAATCTAGGAGAAAAGATAAATTTTAAGAACATTAGATGATAATATTTAAAAAAATTAGAATCCAGGCCAGAGGTTTAACCGTAGACTGAATTTGGGATGAAGTTTTGTAAAATTCATGATATCTTATTGTATTAATCCTCTTAAGCCAAACCGTTACACTTTGTACTTAGCATCAGCAGTAATTTATCCACAGTGTCCTCATGTCTATAATTTATGCTGCAAAATTTGTTGCACTGCTTGGTTTTGCTTTCTTTAAAAAAGCCTTCTTTCAACGTGTGATAGTTGGATTTTATACAGTTATTAGAAAGAAGCTCGTTAGTGGTAAGAGAGAGCAGAGATGAAAGCGAGTGTTATCAGATGGGGTGTCTGTTCTGAATGCAATTTTCTGGGAGGTAGCAGTTATCAAAAGAAACATTGGCTGCTGCTGGCAAGTCTGGGAAGTCTGAGGGGTTTTCAGAGCACATGCTAATGGACATAGAATGAATAGTTGCCAGTGGGTTTAATCCTGGCTTGTCACCAATCCAGTGCCTCGGCAGCTCACAATAGGAAATGACAGATGTGTTAAATCATGAGGCAACTGTGTGACATGGTTTTGGCAGAGGCCACAAAGTGCTGTTTACCTTGAGTACTTTTTTTTTTTTTTTTTACTTTAACACCTGCTTTATTTGCAAGGTAGCCAACCTCATGGGGCTCCAGTCCCTGATGAAAAAACAAATTTAAGGGATATATTTACATCTTTTCTTTGTACTTACATGAATCATGTGTGGTGGCATCTGTTGGCTGTATAAGTGATGGGGCCAAGTGAGAGACATATACCCACATTTTTCTCATTTAATTATAAGGGAAAGAGAAGATCATCCTGTGTCACATGCTTTGGTATCATGTCATTTCTAGCATCTGGCACTGCATGTGGTGCAGTAAGGCTCATATGGATATGTGGCAGGGGGAAGATGCCCAAGGCAGACAGAAATTGAAAACAATATCACAGGCAGAGCCAAACAAGTGGCACATCAGTTTTGGAAACACTGAGATATTGAACAGAGCTTTAACTTGGGTAGCAGATTGGTTGCACATGGCCTTTTCTGGTATTGGTGGTTAATGTAGCAATTAAAAAAAAGAAAAACATATTGAGCCATTGCTTTAAAAAGAGGGCAAAAATTAGCTGAAGAGGAGGTGGCATTGCTCATATTGTTACTTTATTTACTTGTGGCATTGCCCATGTTGTCTACCTATGTTGTTTACTTGTATTAAGTGTTTGGAAGCACATCTTGGGAATAACAATGCCATTATTTAGAGCTTAGATTGCCTATGCAAAATACTAAATATGCGAAAGCATTCTTTTTCTTTCAGTAGGTAGGTATACAAGAAATAGTGACTGTACCTGGAGGAGGTATAAAATCAAATTGAGAGAAATAACTTACATATATACAAACAAATATGTGTTGCATATTCTTGGAAAACCACCCAGTTCTGTCTCAAGAAGAACACAGAAAGGAGAGGGGTTTGAAAAAGATAGTAATTTGCTTTCTCTTAAAAGGCACTCTTCAAATCCTACCTGTACCAGAAAAAAGGCTAGTTTCCTTTGATTTCTTGTCCTATAAATGATGACAATATGAAGATACAGTTTTCCAACAACCTAGCTTGCTTCTTGATTTTCACCCACTGTCTTTCAACCAAAGAAACATCAGTAGAACAACATAATTTTGTATTTTCTCATAATATTCTGTGACAGCCAGGACCATCTTTTCTCCCTTGGGTTCTCTTATTTTGTATATGGTCTAGCAAATGCACTAATTAATTAGTTTAGCAAAGAAACATCGCTAAGATTTTTTTTTTTTTTGCCTCCCTAAGAAAGAAGGTGTGATATGGCATATTTACTTTTCAAGCCATAAAGAGGTTGAAGAATGGCCACATCTTGGAATAAGGTCTTTCAGCAAACAGTATAGCTTTCATTAAATTCTGACATAATACAACCTAGTCTATGCTTTCTGAAGTTCTTGGTGAGTTTTCAGAGTTGGGCTTATGAAGCATGAAAGTGTCTATCTGTCTTCCTGTACCACAATGAATTTTTCTTTTAATTTATGATACTTATCTTACCTTTTATTCAGATGGAAACTAGAGATGCATGGTAATTTTTCTATATGCAAATGACAAATCAGACATAAAATTAGTAATTAAAAATATTTTCACATGCAATATTATTTATTCCTTTAAAAAAATTCTGTTTTGAGAGACTTATGGACATGGACAATATACTAGTGTTACAAGGGGGTGGGGGGAAGGGGAGGTAGATGGGCAAAAGGGGTCAAATAAGTGGTGACAGAAAGAAATCTAACTATGGATGGTGAATACACAATGCAATATATATATTGCATTTTATATAGCTATCCTT
The DNA here is from genome assembly GCA_004027375.1 of Macroglossus sobrinus. NCBI lineage: Eukaryota > Metazoa > Chordata > Mammalia > Chiroptera > Pteropodidae > Macroglossus > Macroglossus sobrinus. The sequence continues at coordinate 49,386 of PVKZ01003026.1, forward strand.
ATAGCTACCACCTATTTTCTTGTAGCTCCAACCAAAGTCTTGCCAATGACCTGACTTGGATCACATGGCCATCCCTGATCCAATTACTGTGGCCAGGCCTGAGTTACATGCTCACTCCTAGAGCTATAAGGACCAAGGGCAGTAGTGGAGCTTCCCCAAAGAGATTCTGGTCAGACAAAAAGCACATGTTCTCCTCAAAGCTCCTATTAAGTACAAGTCTCTATTAAGGCAACCTGTGACTACTTTCTAGAAACTCCAAATGGAACACAAAGCATAACTCTTTTTTTTCCTCAGTCTTACATATAAATTGAATCATAAACCTGATGTTTGCAAATTATAATGATACCAATAAATCTTTACAGGGCTAATGCTTTATTTTGCTATTCATTTAGAAGTCTTATAATTCCCAAAAGATTTAAATCCCCAAACATTAGATGAGGAAACAGAGACAACACAAGAAAATATATCACTTTTTCTGAACTCTCCCCAAAACAATATTTTGATGTGCTGTTTCAAATAGGCATTTGCATAGTTATCTATGAAATTGACAAACCTTTAAATTGAGAATAGAAATAGCAAAATAGCATAACTGGCATATCTGACAATTATTGATAGATATCAACTTATTTATGGAATTTAGTTTTATAAATGTATTCAAAGTTGTGACTTAGCCTTGTGCCAGATTCCAATCTATGTGTTCTATATAGGAGTCTCTGATAGTGTTCTATCAGAGTTCTTGTATATTTGATTATAGACTGAATTGTATTTGTCACAAATACAATGCTTCTGATTTTGCACTTGTCCCACAGTTATTATAACTTAGTGACCTAAATTATTTTGGGGACAAAGTAAGGATTCAATACATAAAATGTTATAACATTATTATTTGCTTATGGATTTGTCTCAACCATTAAACTTGAACTTCTAGAGTGCAGATATTGAGATTTTCTCATAATTTCTCCTACATGCTCATTGGAACAATTGGCACATAGGGAATAAAAAAAAAATATTGGTTAAATCAAAGATATCAAAATCTTTAGGGGATTTGCTATTGAAAAAAAACTCTGGGGGAAATCTTTCAATCAGTCTTTAATGATTATCCTCTGAATTATATGTTTTATAATTTGGATACTTATTAACTGTGTTTCTTTAAGGTAAAGTTTATGCCCATATCTGCTCCTCCACCCCCCACAGCCAAAATTCTAGTAGAGCATTCTTGTGGATTGTCTATGGATTCTAACAAATATTCAGAAATTACCTGTGTATACATGAAAGAAAGTGAGTTAAGAAAATTTAACATTTGTGAAATTTCATTAAAAGTAAAAAAATCAGACATTGCAATAAAAAATTGGATGTGTAAGCTGCTCTGAGGAAATCCCCCCCCCACCTGTTATTTCTTGAAACCAAAAGAAGAAAAGAATTATTTCATTCTTTGATGTAAAAAAAATGTTGTTTCAGAAAGCAAGGCTGCAAGGCATAAGTTATTTCAAAACAACAGACATAATTTGGCAAAATTTAAAACAAGAATCAGATGTGTTCCTTTTGGCAGAATAGGAAACTGATATGTTCATTTCTGTAAAAAAAAGATTTTGGATGTCTTTAAAACAAAAACCTCATCACTTAATGGAGGCATGTTAAATGTTAGTAGCTAACTTTTGATTTCCAAACTGAGATAGTTTAAATAACTTCCTATACATAAAAATTCTCAAATAGCCATAACTAACTCTTGAATTAGATGTAGATGTTTAGAAAGAAGGCTCAATTCCCATTTTATATACTAATTCTGTGATTTTTAAAATTTACTGTATTTTGTAATTTTTTGGAAATTGAAATGGTGAAGTGGTTTAATTTCCAGAGCTGATAAAAATGTTTTGAAATAAAGGCATTCCTCTTGATTTATCATTCTCCTAGGAAAGCTTGAAGAAAGCTACCAATTATTTCTGGTGGTGGCAAGGAAATTTTGAGCAATTCTCAGTTAACATGTTTTTGGTCATTTGTCAGCTTATCTGTATGGTCTAATGCTCAGCACTAATTAACAAAACTCTAAAGAGTGTTAAAAGAAAAAAAGGAATCATGTAAGATTAATCAAACTTTTATGACATTGAAAATAGCTGAGTAAAACATTGCTTTTCTGCAGACAGATTTCTGAAAGAAAATCCCAAAGACTGGAGTTATATGCAGAATTACAAAAATGTTTGAGCTTTTTCGCTTATTCCTTATGCATTCTGGCTTGAGTTTGCTATAGGCTGAATAGTAGAATGAATTTGAGATAAAATTTATGAAATGCATTTAACGTGCTTATTTTAATACCTGAACTAGGACACTCTACACATTTATCTTCTTATCATCTCACTGCATTGATTTTTTGCTTGATTTCTCTCTTTTTTTTCTGTCTAATTTCTCTCCCCCCACCCAGTTTTATTGAGATTTAAATGACATACAGCCCTGTATAAGTTTAAGGTGAATAGCATAATGATCTGACTTACACATTCTGAGAAATTTTTTTCACTAGTTTTGAACCTACATATTTAGTACCTGTTAAAATCACTTAAAAACTGGCTTTATAGTTTTAAGTTTTGACAGAGCGATCTTAACATAGTGCATACTCTCATATTCTTCATCACCATCCCTAAAGGACACTTCAGAGTGTGTGTGTGTGTGTGTGTGTGTGTGTGTGTGTGTGTGTGTGAGAGAGAGAGAGAGAGAGAGAGAAGAGGGGGAGGAAATAGAGAGAGATTTATTTATCAAGTAGTAGTTAGATAGCCAAATAAAACTTTGTTAATATTCTGTCTCCTTGAGGTAAGCACGTGGTTAAGAGGTATCATGCTAAAAGGGAATTTTGTCATTATCATTACAAATAGCAGAATTCCAGAAGGTTATAATGAGGTTGCCTCCTCAACCTGAGTTACTTCATTCTGGCTCCATCTATAAGATTCTCTTCTTATTGGGGATTTGTTCTTTAGCAAAGTAAACTGTTATACTGTGCTTAATTGGTTCTGTTCTTTTCCTTAGCAGTGATTAATTTTTAGTGTTGTGGTATAGTGTCTGATATTTATAAAGGCTAATTTAAAGGTATAATAAATAATACAGATTAAACATGGGCGACATCCTGCTCTCTCATCTGTTCAGGAATAAAATATTGATATATTAGAAAAAAATTATTTAAGAGAGCAAGTACGCTTTTGTATTCACTTTGTGTGTGTGTGTGTGTGTGTGTGTGTGTGTGTGTGTGTGTGTGTGTGTGTGTGTGTGACTGGCTCACAGGGGGCCAGTCTGGTTAACTGAATAGGAAAACACATAGAGATATGGGGTCTAAACCCCGGTGAATAATGAAAACATCATATCCCCCAAATGTTCTCTGTGCAGTAGATATGTAGTAGAGACCTGCAGAGACAATAGTAATTGGTCAAGGATCATGGATTTAAGATCAATATTTTCTATCAGAGTCATGGCTAACACATTTAAAAACTGAAAGCAACAAAAAAGCATGACAAACAAAAACTAATGGACATGGACAGTGGATTAGTGGTTACCAGAGGGAAGGGGGGAAGGGGAGGTAAATAGGGGTGAAAGGGGTCAAATATTTGGTGACAGAAGGAAATCTAATTCTGGGTGGTGAACACACAATGCAATATACACATATTTATATATATATGACTTACCATTGAATGATATATTTGAAACTTATTGAATTTTGTTAATCAATGTCACCCAAATAATTTTTAATAAAAATATTTTAAAACTTAAAAATATAAAAAGATAATTAGAATGTCTCTAATCAGTAACTCCTATATAATTTACACTTTTTTTTTTTTTTGGTGTATTTCTTCACTGGAATCCCTGTAGTATTTTATTCAAAATCTTCTGAAATTCTTTATTGAACAGCTTGTTATGAATTTTGATTTGGGGGATGGTATGAGATGTGTATTATGAAACTTTTTACTGTGCTTCCTGTAACACTGTTGAGGACATTGTCCTCTATCCATGGTCTCTAGAAATATTCGAATTTCTGAGAAGGTGTTATATATTTTTTTATGCCTATGATAAATAATGTAACAAATTTGCTTTTTCCTCTTTGAATTGACTCCTATAATGTTAATTTGAATAAGCCTCTGAAAACCTTAAATCATATTTGGAAAAAGATAGTTATAAAAATGTTAATTTCAAAGACTATTTTTATCTTTAATACTCATGAGTAATTTTTCTTTGTTTTCTAAGGTTCAAGTAAGAGGATAACAGAGTAGTAGCTCCAGTAAGAGGATCAATTTTGTGATTAGGTGAGAAGGAGAAGAAAGATCTGGTGATGAGGTAGAAATTCCCAAATTCTCTTCTTTTTGCTCTCTTGTAAATGTCCCAGGTAAAACAATTACATTCATTCTCTTGGAAAGATAGAGGTTCTGAGAGAGAGAGAGAGAGAGAGAGAGAGAGAGAGAGAGAGAGAGAGAGAGAGAGAGAAAATGAACCCTGGAGAAAGGCTGCAGAGTAATAAGTAAAAGGGGAGTTCAGAAAGCAAGGAGTGAAGAGTGTAGAAGACCAAGACTGTCGATGTTATTCTTGGTGCTAGCAGAACATGTCCAGATGCTACTCTAACAGCTGCTTTAGGCACAATTGGACAGTAATCAATGGGTGAAGGATTAATAACCCCAAATTTCCTCTACTTTCTTTACTATTCACATAATTGCTGAAATTCACTGGAACAAATGAACCAAGAAGAGAACTTTGTTATACCCAAATTTGTTGCTTAGTAATATAATTTCCTTTATTCCAAATTTCAAAAAACAATGATGGTTTTATTTCTAAATAAAAATATATATTTGATTTTTAGAATAATTTGTAGTAACAAATTATTGGAAGCTGCTTTTATATTCCACTGTTATCATCTTATGTAATATTTGCCATAATTGGAGTGAGAGAAGTGTGCTGTAAGGCATGCCTTTATTTATAGTCATTGTTTCAGGCTATAATTTTTTCCTTTTTTATTTTCATAATCACTACTAGTTATTGCTGTTATTTATGCTTATACTCAAATAGAACATGTATGAGAAGCATCAGAAACAACTTTCACACATTCTTAAATTGTTTCTATAAAAATATAACTGTAAAAATATCAAAATTTGTGAAGATGAATTATCATTCATGTTGATATAGAACATTAAGATTGTAGTCAGATTTAAAAAAATAATAAGCAACTGAACTTGGAAGGGAAGTATTATTTTAAATCAGCATTTAATTTTTTGTTTTTGTTTTTTAGCAACAATTACTTTATTTATTCTTAAAAGTGTATTTATTTATTTTTTATGGTGACATTGGTTAATGAAATCAAGTAAGTTTCAGCTGTACATTTTAACAGTAAGGCATGTGTGTGTGTGTGTGTGTGTGTGTGTGTGTGTGTGTATTTACATTGTATTCACTTCCCATAGTTAGATTTCTCTCTGTCATCAAATATTTGACTCCTTTTACCCCATCTCCCTCCCTCCTCCCCACTCTTTTCTGAGCATTTAATTTAAGTGCAATATTATGTCTGGCATAACAAGCACTTAAAATGAAGCCTCCACCATATTTCTGCCTTTGTATAACCACTGTAACAGCTTGCTAAATTCTCCTTGATCCTAACTCTCTGAGGCTATGAATTTCAGAACTTATCATGAAACTACTTACTTGAGGTCCACAAAATTTTCATAAAACTATTACCTGCGATTGCTTTCATTTGCTCTCATTCCTGCTCAGTGAGTGTTCTCCCCTTTTCAAGCCCTTGAGCTTATCTCAGTTGCATCAGTAAGAAAATTCCTGCCATATTTTGTAGATTTTAAGCTGAGCTAAAGTTTTCAGTAAAACACAAGCAACCACTCTGTCCTGCCTGAGTTGAATGGCAACAGAAGCAGTAGTAGAGTAAGGACATGGGTTCTGAGTCAAGATTATGTTCAAATACCAGTTTTTCATCTGCTGAGGTATTTTATATGCCTCACTTTCCTAATATGTAAACTGGAATATTATACTACTAACCTCAAAGAATTTTTAAGAGGAATAAGTGAGTTAAGATATGTATACTGCTAAAATAGTGCCTGGTGGCTGGTAAGTGCTATACATGTTTATTTTATTTTGTTATTAATAAATATTTTTATTTTAAAATCTTACAAATAAATTAATTACATTATTAAAAGTGAAGGAGACCTTGCCATAATATTAATAGTTTACGAGACCACATTATCTTTTTCTTTTATCAGTAATGTCAAAGCTATCACTGGGTCTTCATAAAAAATGCTCGTATTTAAACACATTCGTATTACAAGAGAAACTAGGTGACTTTAGTATGCACTTTTAGGAAACCAGTAATTACATTATGGGTTTTTTTTAAAAAAACCCAGCTTTATCGAGGTATAATTGAGAAATAAAATTGTAAGATATTTAAAGTGTACATTGTGATGATTTGATATGCATATACATTGTGAAAATATTCCCCCATCTAGTTAATTATGGCATCTATCACCTCTCATATTTATTATGCATATATTTTTAATATAAATTATGAAAGGATGTTTAGGTGCTGTTTATCTATCCCGTTGCCTATTAAAGTTCTGAAGCTGTTTATTAACCTGGAATTCTTCCACTGACTAAAAAAAAATAATAGGGAATGACTATTTAAAAAAATCTCCCAAACTCAAATGAACTGTTTTACTTTTTCAGTGGTAGAATCCTGTAAATAATACTTTGAATGTAATCAAACATTTATTTCAGGATTTTAATACCTCTAATATTTTAGTACAAAGGTCACAAACTGTGGCCTATGGGCCTGACCCAGCTGTCACTCATTTTTACAGATAAAAGTTCTATTGGAACATAGTCATGTTCACTCATACATATTGTCTATAGCCGAGTTGAGCCACTGCTACAGAGACTGTATATTCTGCAAAACCTACAATATTAACTACCTACCTCTTTACAGAAAAAGTTTGCCGACCTCTGGTTCAGAGTAAAAGGATTACAGTCTTTTTCAAACTAAATCTTTTATGTACATTTCTTGATTTTTGCCACCTCTGCTTATCAGCTATTATTTACTTAATATTTTCTTTAAATAGATTCATTTTGTTATTTTTTTATAAAATAAAAATGTTATTTAAATTTAAAAATTAGTAACAGAATAAAACTGGAAGATATTTTGAAAGCAAATATGCTTAAAAATTAATCTGTTATTAAATTTCAGCTGAATACTATTTCCTGCCAATCTGAAACCTATTCTCTTAGGTAATAAAGGAGGTTTTCATATGCTGGAGAGATGATAGATGTTCTTGACACCAAAGTTAAAACTTTAATCTTGCTTTAATCAAAAAGATTAAATAAAAATTGAAAAAGGAAGGCATAATTTTCTCCTTACAAGTCGTTTATGCCATTAATGACATCCCTGAGTACCTGCTACAATAACTTTGAGTATTACCCCTAATCTTGTGTATTTGCAGTGATACACACCATGAACTCTCAGAAACACTGAGTAAACAACAATGATGATAATGGAAGTTAACACTAGCTAAGGTGTACTTTGAACTTACTCTTTGCCAAGCACTCTTTGAAGAGCTCTGCATGTACAGACTTATTCAGTTCTTACAACAACACCTGAAATAGATTCTCTAATCTTTCCCATTGTACAGATGTGACAGCCGAGGCAGAGAGAGGCTGGTAACTTGCTCAAGGTTACTTTGGCTAATAAATGGCAAAGCTGGCAATGGGAATGCAAGGCTGGCCACCAATTATGCTTCTAGGAAACAAGACCAATTGTGAGTTCTCACCTTTTCTTTGTATTCTAGATATTTTAGTAAAAATTTGAGAGAAGTTTTTGTTAGAAACTGCTATCTTATTAAGGAAACACTTTATTATTTTATGCATTTTTCTAAAATTGTAGTTTCTTCTTTCTAGTTTGAGGTTGATGAAAATGGATATTAATAAATAAAATGAATGATAAGATTTTTTTTCCTGATGTGTTTGTGAAATATTTTTAAAATTGTAAAATGTCCAATTCTGATAAAATGCAAAAAAATCTTAAGATTATTTTACATTTATCAATTTGTGGTGGCAATATAAAATTTGGTATAGCTATTCAGGGAAATTAAGCTTAAAATATGATTTTAGGACCATAACAAAGTTTATTTGCTTAAAGCCAAAATTTAATTTTGGGGAATCTCTTTCATGGAAGTAATATTAATAATAGTAACAATAAAGATGACTTGGAAACAAACAAAAAACAATACAACTTTTGGAATCAAATAAGCTCTAGAGCATGAGACTATTGCCTGGTTCATAGTGAGAAGATGATGGGATTCTGGACATGCTACCCCAAAATATGGTACCTGGCATATTGAATATTTTCAGCTGAAGAACTTCGAGAAGCAGGAAGCCCACTCTGACCTCCCCCACCCTCCAACCCTTCTCCCTTGATAAAGTCATGAAACCCCCTCAAAGTAAAGGAGCAAAATTAATCTGTCTTCATCAATTTAATTTTCAGATCCAGACAGAGATCTTAAGAGAGTCCAGAAAAAAAATTTCCCACCCCCCCTTACCATGGCAACAGACTAAAAACCTAATTAATATGGCATCTGAACCAAAAAGTAGAGGAAATGATACTTTTACTCAGAAGGAGCTAACTTAATGATCAGGTGAGAGTTCCCACCTCAGTTTGGGCTTTTGAGTTTTCAGTGATACCAAATTTAATTAAACCATAGCCATGTATGGTGGAAAGAATCAGGCTACATTCAATTCCTGGCTCTGCCCTGGGTGGTTTTATGTTGTTTAACCTCTCTGAGTCTCAGTTTCTTGCCTAAGGTATAATAATATACACTTTATAATATATTTGTGATGTGCAGTATTTTTGACTTTTTGCCAGAAAACATTAAATGTGAGTCAAATTTCAAGTTCAATGTTAAACAATCTTTAGTCGTATGCCAATACCAAGTAACCTAGTAACAGAGAACCAAAACAACCAGAAATTGAAACCAGCCTCTGATACTTACCAGCCCTGTGACCTTGATTAAGTTAAACTTTCTGTGCTTCAGTTCCTCATACGTAATGTGAAGATAAGAGTATGTCAGTTATAAGACTAAGAAAATTTAGATTTTAATGATATAGTTTTATAACACTACCTGACACATATAAGCACTCTATGTGATGTTAAATAAAATACTTGGACATTTCTGAAAAATGCCAATGAAGCAACAATTTTAACTCTTTTTGAAACTATTGGTAAACATTTTATCATTATGCCACAAATTCCTCATCCATGAGCTCGTAAATGATGACAAGGGCTGGATTCCACACTGCTGTTTTTAGTTCTTGGTCTTCATGAAGTATATAAGATATTACCTTGTTGTCATAGTTACAGGATTCAAGAAGGCTTTGTAGAATGAGAATGGGAATCATTAAAAACAATAGCACCAGAAAATGTTTTAGAAAGGGAGATGGCATAATAAACTTTTATTGAAAATGGAAGTGTCTAAATCTCATTGAAGGCAGAGAATTGATCACTCTGTAGTTCAGTTGCTTTACTAAAAGTGGCCTGTATTTTCAAATAAGAGCTTGGCATTTAATATTCCCACAATAATGGGGCAGAACTTTTGAGAATGAGATTATGAGAAGCTGGTCAAGATTTTTTTCCCTTGAAAAAAGACATAAAATAGCAGTAGATTTTACTGATTTATCATTGGGAGAAAAGTGAATGAGAAAGGATTTGACAGAATGAACCTTAGCAATATGAAGGGTGTTTCAATATAATCCTTTTGACTAGCATTTCTATATGAATTTTAGTACCAGCTCATTCATGTGCTAAGCCAAAAGTTAATAAAACAATCTAGAAAAATCCATGGGAACACATAACCTCATTTACACATCACCTAATTGAAATTGTTCAGGATTTTTGCTACTTTGGCTACCACTCATGTATCTAATAGTTATAAGAAAACCAATATGTTTATTCTCTTTTTGGAATGCCAAGAAAGAGGAGTACATGAGAAAAAAAAGCAAAGTATTTGAGATATTTTATAACTTTATTATTAATTTTGTTTTGATCTTAATTTAAAAAGTTACTCTTTAGTAAAGCTGATAACTATATATTAAAAACAAAGGAAAAAATGTTTAAAATCCTAATTGTGTGTGGAGCAGCCAGGATCTTGATGTAAGAAATAGAAATTGATTCTAGTTTGTTTTCAATAATAAAAAAGTCAGTCCTGCTTAATATCAGCATTGAACACTATACTAATGGCCAATGCCACCACAATGAGTCTAGGCACTCCCTTTTTCTTGCATTATTCACTCCAGATTCAAAGTCCTGGGTGAAGAGCCCATCTGAGCCTGAGCCACACACTTGTGCCCTGACTGCAGGGGTGGGGCGCTGAACCATCTGCTTTCCCTTAGATGGTGTGGTGGGTGGGTAGGAACTTGCTTCCCACCAAGTCTTGTACAGTGGAGTCTCTCCTAAGTTAGAAAGATAATAACAACAGATACCCTAGAGTGTAATTAAAAGAAAAAAAAACTGGACGAAGTAAAGGAATAGAATCAAGCCATTTATATATGTGTCATCTAAATGTTAGGATATATCTGTATTAGAACTCAAGAACTTGGATTGCAATTAATATCTTATTAGACATGTGCACCCTCCTGAGTGTCCTAGAAATGCAACTCCATCCCACTCAGGGTGATTTAAAGACTCCAGGCAGGCAAAATATCCCTGTTCCCTAACCAATCGAGAGAAAGGGGGTGGAAATAGCTTTTCTTTCTGAACACTAGACTCTTCTAAAGATAATGTCCTCAATGTCCTCTCTCCCTAGTTTTGCTCTTAGATTGATTAGGTGTTGGTAGTAGAGCTGGTTCTGCTAAATTGTCCTCTCAAAATAGCCACAAGAAGATGTCTTATACCAACTGCAGTGGTTATTAGAGCTTAGAATGTGAGATATACAGCATCTTATATTCTCAGCTTGGTGTCGTAGTCCTAATTCCCAGACAACAGGAAAAATTTCTGTTGTTACACAATAGCTTACAGTTGGTGCTCCTGAAGAGCACAAAATAAATAAATCAGATAGACAGCACTTAAAGACAGAATAGAAGAAATCTATCTTGAAATAAAGGAATTTGTTAAGGAAAAGGTGGTAGAGTGGACCAACATCAAGCGATATCCTAGAGAAGTTACTGAATTTCAAGAATCAAGGAATAATTCTTAGGGCAAAAGAAAAAAGTTAACGCATTTAGACTATATTGAACACAGTGACTTTCACTGATAGAATCAGTATCATGAAGCAACATCAGATATTTAAGAGGAAAAAGTGTAATTCAATGATTATTTTTATTCTATCAAAGATAAAGGTCAAAGTCAGATACTGACAAATATGCAAAAAGAATATAGCACATTAGTCCTTGAAAAACAATTTCCTGATGTAAATCAGGCATTAAAGAAGTGAGTCATTATAAGAATCTCAGAAATAGAGAAACTGGTATTAGAAAACTGGCTGAGAATATTAATATGCTTATATTAGAATTAGGGATCAACAATTATGGGAATTGTGGTTTAGGGCAACATCTAAGTTTTATAAAAGTAGAGCTGAAAATGTAATTAAATTAAATCTTGGTCATGTGATGTGGGACTTAGCATAAGTGATTCCATTATGGGTTTTTTTTTGTCTTGTTTTTAACGCATATAACCAAAAAAATCAATAAAATAGTGGGTGCCATGAAGTCTCTGGCCTTGTTTTTCTGTGACATTCCTTGGTATGCACTTTACTTTGTATAAATTGTTCTCAGGCTTGCTTTTTTCTTAGTCATAAGAGAACTACCCATAGCAACTGTGAAAATGTGATTTTTTTTATTCATAGTCATTTCTTTCCTCCTTACCCCACTCTCCAAAAAAATTCCCAACTACTCTAAACCAATCATGGTGGAAAGGCAGGTAGGATTTCCTCCTGGATCATTTCTAAAAATGTGAACCATAGATCTCCAGAAATCCCCAAAACTTTCAAGATGTCTGTAAGGTTATAATGACTTTAATAATAATACTAACACATGATTTGCTATTTTCACTGTATTGACATTTGCCATGATAATTCAAAAGCTAATGGGTAAAACTGCTGTAGCCTCAGCGTGATTCAAGGCAAAGGCACCAAACTGCGCTAGTCATTATTGCATTTTTCACTGCCAATCACTCGCAGCCAAAAATGCCAATTCCACTTATGTCATTAAGTAGAAAAAACTAATTTTATTAAATCTTGACCCTTGAACATAAGTATTTTTAATGTTTTGTGTGATAAAATGGAAAGTAAGCATGAAGCACTCATGCAATATCTTTGAAGTACAATGGGTGTCTCTAATTGTTTCCAAAAAAAGTATTTGAGATTGTTTGAGTTGCAGCTGAACTAGCTACTTTTTTTCACATAACACCATTTTATTTTGAAGAACTACTAACAGACAAATTATTTTATACAGACTTGGGTATCTGACACACTGTTTTTGAAAACAAATGAAGTGAGTCAGTCATTTCAAGGAAACCACTGATGGTATTTTTTGTCAAAGATAAAATTTAGGCTGTCAGGCAAAAATTTGAATTTTGGAAAATTTGTGTCTGCCACCATGAGTTAGCTCAACAGCTCCCCAATATTAAAAGACTTCTTTGGTTATACTGATGTTAATATCACCAAATGTAATTATTTGATATTGTAGAATAAAATGTGTCAGCATGAGAATCAGTATGTTCTAAATGACCGATGTATGTTGTTACAAAATTATGCTTGGTAAAAGATCTATGCAAACTACAAAATAGACCAATAAATTTTAATGCAACATGTTTAAAGAATATAAAATGTTCATTTACATGGTTTCAAATTCTATATTGCAGCTAACATTTAAGATTATTATGCTGATGTTATATAGTATCAAAAAAGAATATCTACAATGATCTGAAAAAGCCATTGAATTTTCTTTCCTTTTCCAATTATATATCTGTAAATGGATTTTTTCATATAATTAAATCAAACAACATATAACAAATCACATGCAAAAGCAGATATTAGATCCTATCTTCCAGTTAGCCAGATTTTAAAGAGATTTGCAAAAATCGAAAACAATGCTTCTCTTATTTGTTTCAGTTTGGTAAATATTGTTACTTTCTATAAAAAGATGGTAGTGTAATATGTAATAGGTTTATTGTATTGCTATTTTAAAATAAATTAATAAATATTTAAAATTTTTTTCTGTTTTTATTTATAATATGGTAAACATTGATAGATATGACCAATAAAAACAAAAGAGTTTTGGAGTCCTTGGTAATTTTTAAGAATTTAAAGGGGATCTGAGGCCATAAATTTTGAGAACTACTGATTTAGGTATCATCCTTGGAGCGGGTGGTGACTTAAGTCAACCTAAATTTTATAGCTTCTATATAACTGAGACAGAATAAATAATATTAGGGAAGCAACTGCAATTTTCAGTTTAATGTTGAGCATAAAATTCACAATAAATAGGTAGCTATCACAAAACTTTGTATACCTAATACACTAGAACACACTGTATAGCAATAATGGTTGGCAATTCAATATTAGTATAAGATTTTTAAGCCACATTTTTTAGCCTATGACAGATTAAGTAGTTGAAAAATAAGTAATTCTATAAATTCAGACTATGATTAATATGAATATCATAATAGTTATATACTGACTCCATGACATAGACATGTTTTATAAAAATTGACCATTATTTTAAACCTAAGAAATTCTTAATACATTAAAATTAGAAACACTAGAGCCTACATTCACTGCACAAAACCAACACCACCATAAACAAACTAAAAAGTTACATTAAACACTTGCAGAATATATTTCCATCTATGTATCTCAATTTTAGATATATATTTATGATATATAGGACTAATTTCCTTAATATATAGAAGATATAAGAACCAACAAGAAAAATAAAACTTAGTAAAAATGGAAAAGTGTATGTGTTGACAGGTCACAGAACAATAAATATAGATAGCCAATAAACAAACAAACAAACAAACAAATAAATAAATTAAATGCAAAGATATTTGATCACTGATAGAGAAATACAAATCAACAGAAATTATATACTACATTTTTCATCTCTGAGAATGGCAAAGATTTACAACTTGTGTGAGGAGAAATGTTATCTTTGATACATTCTTAGTGGGAGTTAAAATTTGCTTAACTATATTGATCGGTGTCGTGTGTTAGTTGTAAGTACCAGTAAAAACTGAAAATGTAGATAATAGAATATTAAGGCATTTTCTTGTCTAGGTTAATGTCCTAAAACAAACAACAAGAGATGATAATTTTTCTTTTATTCCAAAGAGAGTTTCTAGGTCATCTATTAAAGAACTGTAAAAAGTGTTGACCCAAACTTATTCTATAATCTTTATCATTCAAACAAGAATTATCAACAAAAGGAACTGACTGAAATAGGTTTCTTCTCTTTCCTAATCTCAAGCCAAATAAAGAAATTTTCAAGAGAAGCTTCAAGCAGGAGGGGAGAAATATTAAAAGAACTGTTCTTATTTCTCTTTTCCATTGGAGAATCTTGAAACAGGGTCAGGTCTGAGCTGGGAGAAGGAGAGATTTAAACTGGATGTGAGAGGAAATGTTTGTTTTAAGACTAGACTGGATTTTTTAGTATATGAAAGTAAAAGTGACTGGAAAGTTATGCAGTCTGTTTGGAGGCCAGTGGGGAAAACCAGGGGTCAGACGGATTGAAGTTGTTTTGCTTATACGTCACTGAGTTCAGCTCTTTTAATAATCTGTTACATGCCCTTTGACTCAACAACTCTACTTCTAAAATTTTTCTTATAAATATTCACACAGAAGTGTCAGATACATGTATAATGATATTCACTGAAGTATTGTAGTAGAAAAGTGAAAACAACTGATATGTTTCAAAATATAATAGCCAAATAAGTTATTGTAAAGTTATATCCTGACATTTTGCAACTATTAATGATAGTAGAGCATATTTATATGTACATGAGCATAGAAAAACCATAAGAATATTTTAAGTGACATACTCAAGTTTCAGAACAGAATGATTGCATTACTGTTAAAAAAAGAAGTGAGTATTCATAAATATCTTCAGGATAGACATGGTCATATTTTTTTTAAATAAAGACATCTAATTATTTTTAAAAATATTTTCTTTTAAAATTAAAAGTACAGTTCATACCTGCTATAACATATTTTGTCAGTACAGAAGGGTAAAAGAAAAAATTTAAACAAATTTATTGCTATTCTTAATTTTTTCTCACTCCTCAGGGGAGATTTTAACATTTGCTTTTCTATCTCTGGAAATACAATTATAAACAACTTTTATTGTTTAAAATTATTTTTATCTTAAATTTTTAAAATTTTAATTTTAGATTATTAAAACTTTTTTGACCTTTATAATTTCAATATGCAGAGAGAAGTGTAAGAAAAATAACTACTCTTTTTTTTAGAAGGCCATACAATTCCACATTTATCATGAAAATTTAAAACTAATCTAGTTGAAGAAAGCTCTTTTATAATCGTTTGTGCTGTTGTCTTCTTTTGACTCATTTTTTTTGTGTTTTGATTTGTGTATTTTTAAATACTGACCACCTTCTTTCAGTTTTTGCCAGTGATGAAGTCATATGAAAGGAACAGTTATGATGAATGAGAGGCTGTGTTTGGTGAAGGCTTGGTCATGGAGTCATGGAAAAGTTTTGCTTATTAAAATCCCAAATAAGCTTCCTTTCCCTAAATCGTGGCTGGGTAACATTTGAAGGAGCCCTTTTTTCACAGTGATTCATGCCTAAGTATGTTATTTGGTTTCTTATACAATGAAATTCAGTGGGATATAGATTAATCGCCTATATTTCTATTTTTAAGCAAATTAATGTATACCAGTAGCCTTTCCACTTTTCCATCCTTTAAGGCTTTTTTTCAGAAGTAACAGATGACATTGTTCAACCTAATAAGGAACACTAATCCCACAAGATGCACTAGAAGATAAAGGTTCTGTGGATAAGAATGTTGGAACATGTTGCATACACTACTCTGTTTTGGACAGTCTCTGCATATTAACATATTAAAGCACTTCTTTAAAAGCCTGATCATAGGACTCGCCCCGCTTCTCAGATTCCTATTAATATTTGGAAAGACTCTTATTCATCAAAGTTTACACAAATCAGATTGCAAGCAGGAAAGAGAACAATTCTACTATCCAGCATTTCATGAAGAGTTTAGGCTGAGGAGGCTGTATTCCATAGCAGGAATGCCAGCGCAGGTTCTGGGTTTGGTTTTCAACCCTCTCTTTCCTGTATTTAATAACTGTAAGTCTGAATAAAATTTTAAATATTTCATAGTCCTTAATTCAAAAACTACAAAATGTGAAAATGAGTTTCTTATGTTGAAGGGAAGATTAAATGAGATGAAGTATCTAAATTAGATGCTCGATAAGTATAAATTTTCTTTCTATTCTCTTTCAGAGCTTTGAATTTATCATGCCTTCTTTCCCCATAATTTTATTTTATTAATTTTAAGAAAACTCTCCTCTCCCTCCAAAAACATAGAAACTTTTTCCCCCTTATTTTTCTCCTGAAACTTTTCATTGCTGTCTTGGCTCTTAAGTGTCTCTTGTTTGGTATGAATAATCAAGAAGTTATGGTCAAACAAAATAGATACAAACTACTTTAAAGGTGAAGAAAATAACCTATTTTAGCTTTGATTTAGCTGCATAAAAAAAATTTAGCCTTTAAATTTATTCCCTACTTTCCGTAATTATTCTAACAACTCATAGTGTTACAGAATCTCTTGGGAAACTTGATTTTGCCTCCTTCTCATTTCACATCTTTGCATTTCACATTTATCTTAAACATTGCTAACCCTACTTTTCATTTGAGTAGCTTCCTATTTGGTCTTCCTGCCTCTAGTATTTCTCTAGTATCCAAGTGGTCATGAATATATCTGTCAGTCCATCCTCCTAAAAACTCCACTTCAATTATCTTACTCTCCTAGTCATTAATTTCAATAACTTTTCTCACCCATAGAATTGTGTCTAACAAGCTTTCAACTGTAAGGTTCTTCCATTCTAGTCAATGTATTATTCTTCATTTCTTTAAGGTTTACCCTCCGTTTCACCAAAATCAGCATCTTTTCTGTTTCTTGTCCATATTAGGCTCACTCCAATGCTATACGTTTGTTTTCATCAAAACCTCTGTCCTCTTCTTCTTCTTTGCTCATCCTTAGCTGACTCACCTTTTAAGGACTGGTGAATTTTTTCCTTCAACACGAAGCCTTCCTCTCTTACTCGTCAGTGAACATGATTTCTTTTTTAAATGTTTAACTACATTTGACTAAGTTTGAATCAATTACTGTGGTATTTAATTAAATACCTGAAACACTAAGACTCTGTCTCTTTGCATTCCCCAGTTCCTGGAAGGTAGGAATTGTTTTTTAAATTTCTCTTTGATTGTTTATGAGGTCTAGCATAGTGGTGCACTGATTGATTAATTCATTGAATTGGGTATGATTTGAACTCCATCTAAATCATGGTTAATATCATCTGAATATTCTCATCCCACTGGGAAATGAAACTTTGTCTGAGGAGTTATCGTGGCTGTTTTAAAAGTTTTTGAAGTCCTACTTAGAGGAAATATAACGTAGAGTTATTACTGGGAGCCGTGGAAGTTTTTATATGTTGCATGCAAGTATGTGGCATTGTAATCAGATGAGAGTTCTTACAGTCAAGCAATTTAATAAATGCATCGCAAAACAGGGGCATAAGGATTGAGAAAAAGCAGTGAAGTTCCAGCTGAAGAGGTTTATGATGAAATGGAGCACAAAATTTCTGAGGAAATCAATAAATAAGATTATGTTTTATTCAGTAGCTTTCTGATTCAACAGTTTTAGGAAGCCCTTCGCTTCCCGCCAAATTTTGTGTATTCTTGAGAGAAGGCAGGGCATGAATAGTAGAATTTTGAAAAGACATTTGGGGAAAGAACCATGCAACTCGCTGTTATATTACTTTAAAAGAGAAAAAATGCCTGAACTTTTTATTTCCCCCCTGGCAATCAGTATCTAGAGTTGACATTCTCGACTATTTAGTCTTCCATGCCTCTAATAGCAAATCCATGTTAAAATTATATTGGTTTCTATTTCCCAGTGCATCGTAAATTTACACTTTTATTTCTGATTCTATCCACACTTTTAATTAAGCTTTATCAGCCCTGGACTGCTTTCTGCCATGAATCTTTCTCCCAAAATCCATTCTCCATGCTATATCCTGTCATATTCCTTAAACACTATTACATCACATGCTTTTCCACTCACAGAAATGCCAAATAAAGTTCAGATTTTCATTTCCCATCTGGTCCCAACCTATTCTTTCTCTAAAATGTCTTTCCAGTGCACAGCCTATGGTCTAGCCATACAGAATTTCTTGCTGTTCTTTTACCCAATCTGTAACTTTTTGCTTCCATTTTTGTTGTCATTCTGTTACTTCTGCTTGGAAACGCCCTATCTTTCACCCATATCTATTGAAATCATTTTCATTTTCCCAGAACCAGCACCTACATTGACTATTTAAAAAACCATCCATGACTTTCTGAATGGCTGTGAATTGCTCTTGTTTTAGTACATTTGTTTTCAACAAACTATTTGTTTTCATAATTTTATTCTCCTAAATCAGCAGCAGAAACTTATTGCATTTATTTTTATTTATCCCGAAGCATCTAGAACAGAGTGTACTTCTATTTGCTACTTTATTGTTGTAAGGATTACCTGCAAGAATGATGAGAGCTACTCTATTGTTAAACTCTTCCTTTTAGCTTAGTTTTAAAAAGGATTACTCGTAATCTGTGGTGGACAGGACTCCGATAATTAATCAAGACTGGTTTCTTTGGTTAGAGTTAGCAAATTTTCTTTCAGTTTTTAAAATATTATTGGTAAGGTCATGTAATAATAACCTGTCAAGATGGTAACTGTTATACCAAAAAATGAATAAAAAATTTACTTATATTGGGAGGCTAGAAGGATCTGGCAAAGAGAATGTTGGGTGAGGAATGCATTGGTCCTGGTGTGAATATTTTTGAAAGATGCCTTCCTTTGTCATTTTAAAATTTATTTCTTAAATAAATAAGAAAAATATTAAATTAAAATTAAAAGAATATGAAATTTAACCAGAGAAACAGGTTAGATTATAATATAAGAGTATAGTCAGCAAAACCTAAAGATGGAAAAGTCTACAAGTCAAAAGATCTGCTATCCTTAACAAATGAATTAAAAATACTGAAAGAAACTAAGAAACATATCAACTAAACACATTATGGAAAACTTTTGTGAACAAAGCAACCATAAAAATAAATTGACAAACACCAACAAAAACAAGAGAAACCCAAAACATTATATGGGAGATATATGACCATATTTTGGATATTTGCTAACATTAAGGTAATTTTAAATATTTCCACTTTTATATGGGATAATGTGTCTGTTGTTATCTTATTAAAGAGAGACTTTATACATTAAAGATGCAAATGGAAATAATTACAGAAGAGATATGATGTGTGGGATTTGTTTAAAAATAATCAGATTGCAGGGATTATTTGAGTGAATGGGTAAAATCTATAATATGATATTTAAAAGTATAGTTAAGTGAAGAAAAAAAAGCTGGTGACAAATAAACTCCAAGGAACTTTAGATGTGTTGATCTGTAAGATCCTAGATCCAAGATGGAAATCAGCAATGCATACATCTGTAGAAAATTTATTTTGTACCAGAGGTTATTTTCAGAGAACTGAAAGGGAAAGAGTAGCGATGAGGGATAGAGGGATATATAAGCAGAAGATGACCTTTTAAAATTCTCTTCTCTGTCTGGCAGACTCCCTCTTTTACCTTCCATATCTTTGCCTAACTCTACCTTCAGATTTTCCTCTCAGTTCCTTCCCTTTCCTTGCCCTTGTTTCAGTTTTCTTCTTTTATTATTTATCCTTTCACTCTTGGATTATCCTCCATTTTCTAAGCTTATTATGCAAGAAAGGCATGTTCAATTTATTTTTTAAAATTTAAATTTTCTTTTTTGATTGTATTAATGGATTAATTATTTTATATGTAGGTTATTATACACCCAGGTTTGGCTGAAATAGTCATGATGTATGACTTTCATCTCAGAAATTTTTAATAGCACTCCTTTTTCTCTTAAAAGAATCCTGGATTATATGATAAATTATGTTTATGTTTTTCCAAATTTTGTAGTAGTTAGCTGTCATTCATAGTCTTTAGAAAGTAGTTACTTAGTGCTGTTGGAAAGTTTGGTTTTTCCCTGTGCTTTGCTTTGGTGGACTGATGCATGAAGGTCAGTGGTTTTTAATAGAAATGAAGTTTCTATTCTTCTCTTAAAATGTTTTGTCAGGGAGATATTTGTTCTAATGAAAACACTTTACCTTTGAGAGATAGAACATTAATGTACTGGCAGCTACTCAGCTCTTTCAATAGGTTCATTTGGCAGAATTAACATTTTTAGAAGCAGAGAACAGGTAGGATCCCCAGAGAACAGAGGAAAGGCATATTTTGATAGGGAAGGAAGGTGTCAAGCAAAGGCACATGTATGGAAGAAAAGGCAGATGTGGGGGCTGGAATAGAACCTAAGAGCTGAATTGCATCAGTGAGTATTGATGGAGTCAGTCATGAAAACTGAGATCACGAAGAGTCCAAGAGTCTACTTTGTTTAAATAGAACCTTCTATTATCACTATTGTAAATAATAACTGCAGCAACAACAAAACAACAACAACACTACAGTGAAATACAGATGAAATATCTCCCCTACTCCATAACTACCCTTGATTACTACTTAAAAACTAAATCTGGGTTAATTTATTGTTTTTATCAAATTTATTCCTTACCTTTCTCAGATATCTGTTTCAGAGGATAGTTAGATACCAAAATATATGTGGAGGAGTGAGGTGAAGTTGGGACACAGTATTATCATCTGGCCACTTGGGCATCCTTTTAGGTACAATAGTTCTTGTTTATTCTTTGGCCCTAAAGCTTCTTCAGTAGCTACTCTCATATCAATATTCAAATTCCTTCTCTAACCCTTGGCCACAGAAAATCATCCTGCTGCCCTCTTGGCTCTGGGAGTTGTGAGAAAAGCTCAATGAGCCTGTCTGAGGCTGGCTGCCTAGATATCCAAGGTCGCCATTTCTACCTTCCTGCATCTATGTCAGGTTCTATGCCAGGAAGCTCTTCAAGGCTTTCTACTTTTTCTGGCATAACCTGAAGAGAGAAGTTGAACTCTGCTCCAGAATTCTCAAATTTATCTGGGGGTTTGTGCCAGTCTCAGGCATGTCACATTCTTGCTCTTATTTTGTTCTGCTCTCTATGGTAAGTCTCTTGCTATCAGTTGTATTTTCGTTTTGGTTATGGGTCACATTTTTCCACTTCTTCACATAATCTAGTAATTTTTTATAGACACTAGACAATATAAATTATATGGCTGAGGATCTGGATTTTTCTTTAAGTTGTGACTTGTTTTAGCAGGTAGTTAAGTAACTTGAAGATCAACTTGATAATTTTGAAGCTTACTTTTAAGTTTTAATAGTGTGTATCTGGAGTAGCTTTTACTGTAGGTTGGTTTAACTCTAATATTAATGGATGAATATCTGAGGTTTCTACTCTCTGTTTATCAAGGTCTCTTTAATCTAACTAGTTATATTTCAGACACCTCCTGGGCCCCCTCCTGGGTCTATCTAAGCTCTGGTAATTATTCAGCTTAAAGTTCCTTAGTTTTTTTTCATATAACTTTTTTACCCTGTGTATGTACCCATTAGTATTTAGATTTAAGTGGGCTCCTGTATAGATTTTTGGAGTTCTTTTTATTTCTTTTCTCTGGTTTCTGCTCCATATATTTCAGCTGCTTAACCACGCTGAACTCTGATCTATTTCCTTAATTTAGCAATATTCTTGTTCTCCACTTGGGTTTTTCCTCTCTGTACTATAGTCCTTAATGTTTATGCACTCAAAAAATGGGGTAATCATAGGGCCCACCTTGTTTGCATCTCTTCTCCTAGGAACTATAATCCTCCTTTGGCTATTGTCCAAAGCCTGAAAATAGTTACTTCATATATTTTGTAAAGTTTTCTAGTTACTGCTGGAGAATAAGTCTCCTACCAGTTACTTCATCAAGTCTATGATTGCCCCTTTGAAGTTGTACCTTTAACTATAAATTCCTCTGACAGATAGGTAATGCATTCCAGCGGCCCCCCCCTACTGGTTAGCTTTAATGAAAACTATCACTGCTCTACATGTGTTGGAAAAATCTTAATTACTTGCTGCTTCCTGAATCTACCTTCCTTTGCCACTTCTTCATCTTTGAACATGGTTTTCTCTTTATTATTGGGGATACTGCGAAGATGACATCATTTTTGTTTTTAAATGTCTAATAAACTGGACCTTTTATTGTACTGCAATACAAAGTCAAATAAGGAATGGAGCTAAAGATGTTTTAGATGAGTCTGAAAAAGGAGAGTAGAATAATCAAGTTTGATCTTTGGTGGCCAAAAACACATATTTATTATGTGTCACAATTATAGGCCACACATCATTTCAAAGATAAAATAAGGTAATTAAAAAGTTATACATTAAAAACAAGCCTTCTTAATGAGTGTACTTTACTTTTTAGTGATATAAATCAGGAGTTGGCAAATTATGGTCTTTGGGCAAAATCTCTCCAGCTGTCTGTTTTTATATAGCCTGAATACTGAAAATGATTTTTACTTGCTACAATGTTTGTGTACTAAGTGGTTATATAAGTGCTTATATAATATTCTCAATTTTGTCTCTTGGCCCATGAAGTCTCATACTTACTCTCTGGGTCCTTAAGAAAAAGTTTCCCAACGCTTGGTCTTAAACATTTTTATCCATGCATTCTACTATATCATTCATTTAACAAGTATTTTTCAATGCCTTACATTGTGCAGGAAACCTACGGAAGTTCATAATTTATCAGAGAAGATAAGACATTAAACATAAATAGAAATAGCACAGAGTTGAGTGAAAGAGGAATCATGGGAGAGGGGTAACAGGGTAAGGACTATCATATTTCAGAAAAGAATAGCTGACATGCAGCTGAGAGAAATTAGAAGAATGTTATTAGTTGAGGTGATATTAAAGATGAGATAAGAAAGCTGAATAGGATTTGAATATACAATCGTGAATGTATTCAAGGAGGGAAACCTGTCTAAAACTCAGCCACAGTTGCAGTTCATAAAATGTGCTACAAGTTCATTCTTTGACTCTCTGAGTCTTACCCTTAGTAGGGCAATTAACTGGTGTTCTAGGGTTTGGAGACAAACATTCTTTCCCTTTGATACCAATTTTCCTCCTGCCTTCTCACCTCTTTTCTCTCCTCCAGACTATATTGAGTCTGAGTTTCCTTGTTGAAATTCTAAGGGATTGAGTAACAGGTTTGGGGGGAGCTGTTTTCCCAGCTAATTTTTCTGATTTGGGATTCCAGTATATTTAGGAGGAAGCCAGTATTCTGTACTCTCATCCCAGATTAGAAGAGTTTTAGCCAGATGACTCTACATATTAATCTCTGTGTATATCTGTGTTCAGCAGTGAGAAGTCTGTCAAGTTTTTCTTCTAAACTGCACTTTTTCTCTTCTTGGAATTCCGTGGCCAGCAGCATTTCTCTTTTTGTTGCTTTGCCAGGCTAGTATCTATGATAATGGAAGGGGAGGCAGGAAAATTAGATTCAATATTTGTAATGTTTAGAAATTGCTTTCTTTCATGTAAATAAGCCTCTTAATGGTAGGACCAAAGAAATTGATCTGAGCAAAAAGAGAATATTTATATCCCTGTTTAATAGAGGTCTGAATACACTATGAAGAACTGAAATAAACACTGTCATTCACCCTAAATGAAATGAACATAACCTGAAAATAATTTTCTTATGGATCAAAGTTTTAAAGTAGAGTTGGAGTTAAAAAGATTATTCAAAGGACTAAAATTCATGATATTGAGCTTTCCTATGAAAATAATCTTTTAATATAATTTGAGATGATGGCATGGTTCCTGATTCATGAGTTAAAGGTGAAAATAGTTTTGGGGAGGATATTAATATAATCATTTTCAGAAAAAGAGCTATTAGATAATACTATCTATTCTTTGAGGTAAAAGCATTTTTTTTTTTTTGCTATTAAAGACTAGTCATCCTTAAATCTGTATGCTGATTAACACAAAGTCCCTGAAATCAAACTCTATTCATAGATATACACAGCAATACTTAGTCACAATAACGGGATAAATTTCATAATGAATTTAATGCATTTCCATTTGATGATTTGAATAGTGTTTTTACATGTCACAAGTACATTGATTTTATAACACTGTTTCATTTCTTCCATGGTCTTTGCAGATAAGTTTGGATAATTTTATGTTGTTTTTATTTAAATTTATTTCAATCTTTTATAATGGTCACACTGGCTTACCTAACATAAGGGTCGTAAGAACTGAGTTGAAAGTTGTAATAAAGAGTAATGGAGTCACTGAACTTGAATCAGACCATTAGACCAAATAGAATATTTGGGGCAAAGCACTTGCATTTATTTTCTCAGTGCTTTGCCACAATTTTTTAGTCTACACTTGATTGTGAGTGACAGAAATTTAACTCAAAAGAGCTTAATCTCAAGAAGACACTAATCAAAAACAGACTCACAAATATAGAGGACAATATGATGATGGCCCTGGAGGGGCAGGAGTGGCTGGGAGAAAGGGGTGAAGGATTAAAGAAGTTCAAATTAGTAGTTGATAGATGGTCATGGGGATGGGGAGTACAGCACAGGGAATGCAGTCAGCAGTAATGTAATGACCATGTGTAGAGCCGGAGGGAAGATAATCAGGGGGATCTTTTCATAAACTATTTAAATGTCTAACCAATGTACTGTATACTTGAAACTAATAATGAAATAAAATAAAATATTAAAAAAAGACACTTTTGTATCATACTGCTAAAAAGTCTAGAGGCATCAGTCTTCAAGAATAGCTTGATATGTTTTTCCAACTATGTGATCAGGATTTTGTTTCTGTCCATACCTTGTCTTTGATTTCCTCTGTGTTGGCTTTATTCCCAGAGAGTCTCTTTCTACAAGATGGCAAGGTGGCTCCTGACAATTCTATGCTTACATGGTCCTTATAGCTTAATATACAAAAGGAAGAAATAGCATTTTTACCCACAGCTCTAACAGTCTTCCCAGAGTGGACTCTGGTATGGATTATATATTTTAAATATGCTTAGGGAAAAAGATACTGATTGACCAAGCCTGCGATATATGATCATATCCAAGGCAGGATGTATTACTATGGTTTAGGAATGGAGATTTCAAGATCAACCAATTAAAAGTCAATTAGTCAAAAGACTAATGAACAATTTACTGAATTCATATTCTTTTAAGAGTTTATTTTAACCAGGTTTTATTTTGCATTCATAACAGCATTTTGAGGAACATTCATTTTATCTTTGCCTTTATTCCCTACTCCTATAGCTAGAGTTGGAGGGCCAGAGAGATGGAGAATGAAAAATAGTAAGAGGAGAGACACCTAGGTCTATTCTGTCATTTGCTTTATTATAGTATCACTTCATTGGGGCTTTTATTGGACAGATCTAACATCTAAGTCCTAAGTGACTTCATTTATTAGCATTGAGAGGCATTCTTCTTATGTCTGTATTAATCTCAGTATTGTCCAAATTTGGGATAATCTGGAGAGAAGACACTTTATACTCCTATGATGTAATACGCAGCGGTAAAATTTTACATAGTGAGCTTGAGGAATGTCAGCCTGGGTACGTGAAGAGAAGAACAAGAAAGGAAAACCTTTGCTCACTGGGCAGTAACTGCAGCAAATTAATTGGTTTGCAGAAATTATTTTGGGTACCTCCAAAAAATAATAGGGATATAACAATGGAGTCAAATTTTTATTAATCATTCTGGGTGGAGCTATCATAATTTGGTCATTGAAACTAAGTATAAGTATTAATTTGGGAGAAAATAAAATTAGATTCATCCACACACCATGTGCTAAAATACCTGTTGATGGATTAAACATTTAAAATTTAAAAAACTATAAAAATGTTAAAAGAAAAATCAGGAGAACATTTGTATTATTTTGATATGAGGAAGGTCTTCAACTCCACTGATAAAATATTCAATTTGAAACTATTAAATATAAACTTTACACTAATCAAATTTTTGTATATAGAAATTAATACACAAAATCAGTTGCATTTCTATACACTAAAAAACAATCAGATAATGTATATGTAATATATACATATATATAATATATATATTATATATATAATATAAAGCTCATAGAGAAGAGACTGGTGGTTGTTAAAGGTAGAGGTTGGGGGATGAGTAAAATGAGTGAATTTTTTTGTTTGTTTGCTTAAATAAATTGAATTAAAAAGCAATTTACAAAGAAAAAAAATCAGCCATTAACCTGGAGAGAGCCTTTGCTAAAATAGGCAGCCTTTAAATTATCTTGCACAACAATGTTGGTCATCTTTAATTTATTTATTATGATAAAAAATGTCTAAATTCAAACCTTTGGGTTTTCTTATCCTTTGGCTTACAGCATAGGTGAATAAAATCTAACAGTGCAAATGGGGTAGAGGTGAGGGAGAGAGAAAGACAGAGAGAGAATGAGAACCAGACAGAAGAAAATTAGAGAAAAATGGTTTAGAAGCTTGATCTACTTAGCGAGCTAGGCCTAGTTGTACTTAGTTGAATGGAAGAAACAATATGGAAGGGAGAACAGAATATTCATAGAAGTTTATGAGTCTTTTAAATAAGGTGATAAGTGTGGCTCAATATCTGAGAACCTCATCAATTATATTCATTGTTTTTAGGAGGAGCAGAAATGGAATTCATGGAGAGGTAAACAAAAGAAAGATAGCTATAAAATCTGGAAGGATATATACCAACTATTAACATGGATGATCTTACTAATGGAGGTGGTGGATAATGCAAATGAAGAAAAAGAAAACTAAAAACTTTTGTTTTCTTAGGGAAAAGAAGGTAAATGTGACTTTGTTTTGTTGTCATATCTGGCAAGGTCTGGAAAATTTGTTGAGATAGAAGCTGGCTAGAATCTAATACCTTTTAGTTCATTTTCCAGGGCATGCATTACCCAACCTTCTATGTACTTAGGCTTTTACCAACAAAATGTTTTCAAAATGGCACTTCTAGGTCTATACCCTAAATCTCCTGTGAAATTCTTGGTTCGTTTACTCTTCCTAATAAACAACTGAAAGTGATACTCTAATCTGATAATGCCAAGGTAGAAGGAATCTGGATTCCCAAATTACTGAGTAGAGAATAGTCTGGGAGAACTGCCCAAGTACATCAAACTATGATGTGAAAGGCACAAACTTTTGTTGTGTTAAAAACTACTGAGTTTCAATAACTTAATCTATGCTGTCAAATACAGACTTTGTACTGTATAACTTAGTCTATGCTGACAAATATAGGCTTTGTACTCATCAGAGCTGAGCTGATCAAGAAGGGAAGGCTTCAGTGAGATGCCCAGTTGAAAGACTGCACAAGGAGCCAACATGAGAATGAAATGTCAGGCACCAACTTCATTGCGGGGACCATGTGCTTCTATGCTAGGGAACCGCATGGGCTTTATATATATCAGAGAACAATAGTGGCATTCTGCCACACATGCATAATAAACAATAAGCTGAGTCATACTTGCATAAGTTAGGCACAGTAGCCTTACTACATTAATGTAACATTTTAATTCAGAGTCCTGTCCTTAGCTGTGAGCCTGGATCACAGCCAGACCTGGGACCGATAGAACAGAACTAGGGTACTGTGTAAAATGTGTAGCTTTGGCTTAGTAGTTGGGCTGCGAATAACAAAGAAAGCTACAACAAGCTGGACAGTTAGAGGTCCATGTTCTGCACTGGCAAAATATTTGATTAAGTTGTCACCAGTTATACCTTGGAAGGTAGATCCCATGCTGACTGAGCTATAGGGGAAGAGGTTGGACAATTACATTTTAATAAGAAATAGTTGGAATCTGGAAGCAATTGTCAGATTCTAGCAGAAGTGAGAAAATAGAATTCAGATATCTAGGGCCTTGCAGGACTGAAAAAAATAATTATGGTTTTTATATCTAAATTGTAAGAATTGGAATTAAAAAAATAATACAAACTTTGAGTGATGAAGGTGCTAACAATTAGCTGAACAGAGTCTGAAAAAGATTTCATTAAGAGTGAAACCTCTCACCTATTGTCTCAGATAGCTTCACATCATCCAATATTAAATTGAGAATGAGAGGTCTTGGGAAACACAGGCAAAGAACAAAACACAGATTTGAGATATATGTCTGAAAAAATTTTTGACTATGACACAATGAACTACTGAAAGTAAAAATGCTAAGTATCTACTATTTTTCTGAGGAGGCTATATGAGCAAAGAAGACATGCACCCAGATTAAATCGCTTGACCAAGACTTAAAAATAATTCTTTGTTCCTTAACTTTCCACAAACAAGGAGCAGCTTTGAGGGCTTGGTATAGACTTCAAGTAGGATCTACTTCCTAGCACTCACTTCAGATGTGGCCAAGTTGAATAATAAACAAGGAGGATATTCCCTGAGGGTAGAATTATTCATTTTAGAATGTAATAGACTATGGAGATATTTTCAAAGGGCAGAATCAAGGACCTATCGCTATGGTGTGAGGTGGGGGTGGGGAGTGGATTCTTACAATGACCTAACAGGATTTCAGGATTGCTATAGACCTACATGTGCTGTGTTTCTGTATTTCTTCCCCTTTCCTAATTTTAGTGTTTATTGTGGTTTTCTTGTTCCTGTTCAACCGCTGTATAAGGGGTGTAAGAAGACATATCTTTCTAGTTTAATAGGATGATGGGCCCTGAGGAGCCACATCTAGACCTAATGGAGAATATTACATCTCATTCAATGATCCTGTATTTGAGCTGTAAGCAGTGACTGGATGGGACTTTGTGCTTCCACCCCTAGAAGGAGAAAGAGTAAAAACAATATTTAAGGACAAGAAGTTCAAGCTGGGGTAGAGAATGGGTAGATTCTCATTAATACTGTTTGTTCTTCTTGAGCAAAGTCTACCTTTATAGCCTTCTTGCTGGGAAGGAGTTAGTTTAGACCATAATAATATGCTTCTACATCTGGAGCACTCTGATGCAGAATCTTATTCACAAAGAATGATCAAGTGACTTAAATAAAACAGAGAAGATGGGAATAGGTTACAGAAGTATCTTTTCACTAAGGTGAGTTTACAGGGCATGCGTATCACAAAAATGAGCTAATTAATTAAAATGATGAGTCAATTATATCACACAAATGATGACAAAGAGTTTAAAAAAGGATCAGTTAGCCATAGTGGATTGTACATGAAACTTAAGAGATAGCACGAGACCGCTGGTAAAATAAAAGCAGAAATTGGTAAATAATTAGAAAAAGCAACAACATTATTTTCTTAGTTGACAAATACTTATAAAAAAAAAACATTGAACCTAATAGTACAAGTTAAGAAATATGAAGAAATCAAAGAAAACAATTGAAATAGTTTTCACCATTTGTAGTAAAGGAGACATAGTTTTCCCTTTTATTCTTTATTTGACTCTTTCTTAGCTGAGCTCTTTGCAACTTATTCTTGAAAAACTCTTCTTTTTTGAGTCCCTGTGGCACTACTGTTATGTGTATCTCAGGTACTTATAACAGAGCATGTTTTCATCATTAGACTCATCATTTGTTTGTTTTTCCTCACTCACCATACTCTTATTTCTCCCCAACTTCCTAATATACTATCCACATATCTTAGATATTTGTCTATCTTAAGAAATATGTAGTGCTACTGTTTTGTGTTTTTTATTTATATAAATCATATGGTTATAAATGTTATTCTGTACCTTACTTTCTTGTGTACTACTGTATTCTTTTATATATGTCTATGTTGTTACATGTACATGTGGCTCATTATTTATGACTGTTCCATACTACCATTTTCCTGTACCACATTGAATTATATTTTTCCCTTTCCAGAATGTCTGCCCCAGTTTACATTCCCACTAGCAATGAGTGTTAACACTTTCTTCCCATTCTGATGACTATATAGTAGTATTTCAAAGTCATCCTTATTTGCTCTCTCTGTGATCCTTAAGGAGGATGAACATCTTTTCATATTTTTATCAGTCATTTGGGCTTCCCTATTGGTGAATTTCCTATCCATACCCTTTTTTCTATCCAGACCATTTTTCTATTGTTTCCTGTTTAAAAATGATTTATAGTACTTCATTGTATATTATAGTAATTATCATCTGGCAGATTTCGGTATTTCAAATATTTTCTACTAGTCTGGAACCATTCTGCTAACTTTGACATGGTGTCTTGTTGAAAAGAGTCTTTAATTTTTTAGTAGGATAAATATATCTCCATTAATTTTTCCTTGTGATTTGTGTAGAAGAGGCCTTCTTTTAAAAAATCCTACTTTATTCTCTATTTAGCTCTTTATATTTACTTTCATATTTAGGTATTTTAGTAATCTGGAGTTTATCTACACATATGATATAGGAAGATATCCAAATTAATTTTTCTCTTCATAAAAAGCTAACTTTCTCAATACTATCTACTAAATTATTAGTTAATTTCACCCTGATTTGTGATTCCATTACTTTCATATGCTAACTTCACATTTATACTGGGTGTTTTGGGCTCTCTGTTGTATTTCATTACTCTTCTTACCTGTTCTTGAATCAATATCATTCTAATTTTATAGTTTTAAAGTATGTCTAAAGATCTGGAAAGGTAAATTCTCCAGTTTTGTTCTTTTAAAAAATTTTATAGCTATTCACAGACCTTTTTTCTTTTATGTAAATTTAGGAATCACTATCATATTCTAAAATTATTTTTTCTGAGATTTTAATATGAATTTTATTGAATATATACATTAATTTGGGGGAAATTGGCAACTTTAAAACGTTTTGTCATCTAATTCACAAGCAGACTTTCTTACTCTGTCTCTTCAGGTCTTTTATAATGTCTTTTAATATAGTTTTGAAATTTTCTCCATAAATGTTTCAGAAATTTTTTTTTCTAATTTAATCCCTAGATACCCTATAATGTTTATTAAGTTGAACTTGAACTCATTTTACTTCCTTTTTAATAGTTTATTTGCTGATTTTCTTTCAATTAGTTGTCATCTAATACAAATTTATTTTTTTAATTCATGTTTGTATTTTATTTTAATGAACTAACCAGTTTATTTATATTTAGCTGAATGCCTTATACTATATTGAGTAATAGCTATAATAATGAGTATTTCTGCCTTTTTCTGGAATTTGAAGGGCAAAATTTTCTATAGTAAGTCTAATATGTAATTGTTTTATTATGTTTAGGAAGTTTTATTTTATTCCTAATATTTGGGACTATGTTTTGTAATAATATATTTACATTGAATTTTATCAAGTAATTTTTGGCACTGTTGAGAACATCTCTGGAGCAAATCTTCAGGACTCTTAGGTGTAAATTCTGATGGGTTCTGTAGTCAGACAAAAAAGACAATGTCTTTATGAGCTTGGCCATTTCATTATGATTAATAGAGATTGTTGATCTAATTTGCTACCCACTTTTGTTCTCAAGCATGCTTGTTTAAATGCTAATTTTTGACATAGCTGGGTCATTGTGAATCATATGTGGGTTACATGAAAATGTAATAGTTAACATTAATTCTTCCTGAGATACAACTATTCACATCTAGTACTGATAAAAAATAATTTTAATACTGCCATCGATTTTTTATATTTTTGCAGAAAAAGTGACATTTTAAAGGAAAGCTTTGATTGTGTTGGATTTACTTAAGAAAAATCTAGATGTCAAGAATATAAAGTATAAGTGACCTAAAACAAACTCATTTTTAGATTATAATATCCTGTTACTGTTTTAGTTTGATTTACTATGGTTTCATAGTTATAAATGCTTTATAAATTGTAACCATTGCTTAGGAGAATGTGAGTTAATAGAATCATGGAGAATTCTTTAAGCTTTTATTTCAAGAAGGGGGAAAGAAACAGACTTCTGTATAAAATTTCATTTGTGAATGATTATAAAGACCATACAACCAAAGGAATGTTTTAAACAATTTAAAATAGTAGATAATACAGACTTACAAATAACAAGTAAAGTGGGCATTATGTATATCTCAGAAAAAGAGAATCTTTTTGTTTTGTTTTCACACAAGGTCATTGACTCTGATATTTGAAGCATAAAAAACAAAAGTTCTTTGTAAAAACTCTGATAGCATTTCTTTCCTTCAAACTATAAAAGTTAAATATGGGATTCTGGACACAAGTCTAAATAACTTCCTTGGGGAGTTCAGTATCACTTGTGAGGAATTTTTTTGTTCAGTTTTTTCTGTAAAGGCAGCTACACATTAAAAATTCTGAGTTTTTCTTCTTCTTCTTGCTTTTTCTATTTGGCATTGTTACATTAAACTCAGGGGTGGTTTGGATGTGAGAAATGGGAAATATTTAGTGAGTTTAAAAATAAGACCTGAGCATTTCTCGCTCTCTCTCGCTCTCTCTCTCTCTCTCTCTCTCTCTCTCTCTCTCTCTCTCTCTGTAATTGGCAGATTACTTAACAAAATTAAGGAATGCATACTCTGCTTTCCGTTATCTGCTTCTCCTTATGGTAGTCTGTCTGCCAAGATAAAGATCCAAGTCATGTATGAATGATGAGGTAGGAATAAGAATATCATAAATATGACACTAACTTCTCAAATTTCTTGTTTACCTTTGTTTTTTTCCACTTGATTTGAGTTCACAATTTAGCCAGAAAACTAGTGGTAAATATTGAAATTTATTATAAAGGTATATTGGAGATCCTTTAAGCAAAATAAGTTTAAAGAGAATTTAGTTAACTGTGAGACTGTGGTATAGTTTAGCCAACTTTGTAGTGCTGTACTTCAAAATGCAGTGAAAATGATAATCATTTTCAGTCCTAAATCACTCAATTTAGTCCAAGTATTATTTTAAGGATATTTGTAACAAGAATAGAGCCTCAGTGTAAGAAATACAATTTTGGTAAGGTAAGGCTTTCCTTGTAAGCGGAAGCTTTTGCTCCAGTGCTACCTAGCCAGTAACACTAAGCCTTCTCTGTTGCTTACTGATCTTGCAGCTTAAAACTTTTGCCTTTACTATGGTTCTTCTCCTTAAAATTTTCCAGATTCCTTTTTCATAATCTGACTGCTCATGTCCCTTCCTTCACCTCATGGTTTCTATTTGAGTGTTGTTTTACTTTCAGGTCCCACTGCTGACACTATCATTGTATTTTTCAATTCTCAGAGCAAGATTTTAATGACCCCAGTAAGTTTTTCACAACATGCCAGTTTATGGGCAACTGGACAGCTGAAAGATGGTCTAACCTTGGGTCAGATACTCACGTATTTTCCAATCGCTCGTGGCCCCCGGGAGGTAGAGGAGGTGGGTTATGTGGTACAGAACATGGTTTCCTTGCAAAAGGAAAAGCTGTGGCTAATCCCTTTAGCAGGAACTGTGCAAAGGCAGTTTCCTTGAAAGGGGTGGTAGGCACGATGACTGATGTATCTGGCATGACAACAAACCACAGACTTTCAAAGTTTGTAAGGAAGAGCTGAGCCATCACTTTGTAGTAGTCTCAGGAGACTCACACAGCAATTTAAACATCCTGAGAGAATAACTTTGCTGCTGGAATGTGATACCCGAAGAAACAGTAGCTTTCATGCAACCTGTGGTCCTTAACAATTAGTGGAGATACTCATAGAGATCCACATTGAAGGAATGGTTTTATTGTATAGAGAGTTGATCTATTTTGGGAGATGGCATGAGAATATTTATTAGTTTTACCACACAAGCAAAGAAATAGATGCCTTGCAATGTTTTCTGTGCTCCTTGGTTACCATATGCTGTGTGATTTTCTTTCTCATCAGTAGGCATTTGAAGACTGATTTATGATAATTAAAAATAGATTAAAATGTGACAAGATTTAATATAGACTTCTATGCTTCCAAGGAAACTACAATTAGTGAAGCTTACATTCCAGAATTTTCTGAAAAAGCTACAGACTGCCATTGTTCTAATCAATTAGCTCTCAACTTTGAATTTACAAGTTTTTGAAAGTAAAGAGAATTTTTCTCTGTCCAATGGAAATGCTGGCATGTTCATGCATGGAATAATATTAAATTGCTAAAGGATGTCTGTTTCCATCAAAGTTTTTCTATTACAATGTTAAAATTATAAATAATTTATTTTATTTTCTTTCATATAGTTAACTTGGAATTATGCACAGTATAGAAATCTTTAGATGTCAGCAAACTTATTCCAATTTGGGATGGTAAAAATATTTGGAAGATTTTCATGATTATTTAGTATGTAAAGGTAGGTAATAATCAACACCAAATATTCAGTTTACTAAACATTTCATCTTTAAAAATAATGTGCCTTTAAATGATTTATTGTTGTATAACTGAAACTAATATGAAATAATACCAAAATCAACTGTAATTAAAAATAAATAAATTTAAAAAAATAAGTAATGCAATCATACTGAATAACATCTGGAAATAGACCTATATGTACAATCTATATATTTATATCTGGCGTTTTACATGAGGAGAACCATCTCAAATATATTGTTATTGGTATTATCCTCTTCTCCTAACTGACTTGTAACTAATACAGGTTGAGATGTATATTTCTAGGAAACCAGCATGAAAATGAAAATTACTGTCCATCTTACCTGAATTTCTCTAGAGAGCAGAGCTTTCATTGAAAACTTATGTGTAAGTACTTCATTGGGTAAAAATACGAGAGATCGAGATAGAAGAAAAGAGAACCAATATAAAAATATGAGTTGATTACTGCAATGAGAAATTGGTTATTCTGCCGAGAAACCATGTAAAATGTATCCCAAGATCATCTACTTGTGCATGGAAGGAGAAAGGGAGAAACATTGATTCACTGAATTCTGTTCCCTATCAGCCAACCTTTCCCCATGGAGAATTATGTTCAAGGTTTTATATTTATAAAATATGAGAATCAATACATCCACAGAGAAGCTTGGGAGTAGAAGAAAGATGCATGTAGAAAGATGAAGGTACTGTGTGAATCTAGTCAGGCCCCATGATGAACTTGCTGCATTGGTTTTTGTGAAGTTAGTAAATTTTCTTAATAACATATTATCAGTTGATGATCAAATAACTACTTTTTTACTTTAGACACTTCAGGAAAATATATATAGTGGATTATTTTGGCATTGGGAAACGTGATAAAGATAAATAATTTGAAAGTATGTGATAGCATGAGAGCCCTGGACCAGATAAATTCATTATGTATTTGGAGTACCTCATCCTTTTTGTTCTAGAATTATATTAAAGAAGGCAGAGTTGGAGATAAATGTAGGAGACTGGATTCTGCTGATAAGCAGGGGAGAAACTCCATATACCCATCAATCATGCATGAAATTATAATATCAGAATATACTCATAGAGAGAGGACAAATATTTTCCTTATAAGAGGGTAGCTCACCAACCAAAGGGATAAAGTGTCCCATACTTCCTCCTTTTTCTCCATCAAAGCCTATCTCTCAAAAAATTCAGATCTTCTAGCAAGCATAGTGATTATTTATTTCATAATCCATCTCTTGCCTATTCTCTCTTACTTGAATAAGGTGTTGGAGAGGGTCCTCAGTAATTTTTTTAAATGACTACAACACCTGGTACTCCCATTCAAGTACTAACCAGGCCTGACCCTGCTTAGCTTCCAAGATCAGACGAGATTGGGGACTTCGGGGTAGCATGGCAATAGACAGGTCCCCAGTAATTTGGCTGCTTTCCTCTCCTCTAACAATATGTATACAATTTCTGATGGAATATAAATACATGCTAATAGATTTGTGAATAGCATTGACCTACTAAATATCAACAAATTAAATGTCCAGAGACTGCAAATAAAACAAGTATTGAAAGATTCCAGATCTGAAAATTTTAAGTTCCCATTGACTTTACACTGTGATTTGAGGGTAGAGATGGGTGATTATTGAAATGGGAAAGGATAGTGCAGACAAGTGCTTAATGTTCACGCTATGTATTCAACCTGTCCATTGATTATAACAGATAAATGAAGAATTTATAAAATTTCTCCATCTGCAGGAATTTAACTGATAGATTATTTATTAATCTTAGGTGTGTTTGTGGTAGGACTCTACTGAAGGTAGGAAAATGACCACATCAATGTCTGTGGTCTTCTCTGGTCTCATGATTCAAAACAGCTTCTACTAAACAGTAATACTCAATTATAGTTTAGAACTAACTTAGTTTCAAACATTTTCCCTAAGGAAATCTAACACCTTTAATTCTACTGTCTTCCCTAAATTTAACAAATGTGTTATATGATTGCTTTTTTTAAAAAAATTCTTCTTATACTAGTGGGTTGTTCAACCTGCACCCACAATGACATTTCTGGGATATTTTCCAATTTTTTCTTTCTCTTAAAATAAACTGAGACCTTATGTTCCATCTTGGAAAGCATTACATTTATCTGCTATTTTATATCCGAACTATGAATTTTCAATTCTGCTGAAAGGCAATTCTTTGAAAGACATATAGTTGTTTTCCAAGTTTTATCTGGCTTGAATTCTACATAAGCTTTCAAGTTTGTGTTTGTAATGTTCTCTGTTACTGTGTGTAAAGAAATATGACTTCTTATAGGAGCAATGGAAAAGATTCGACAAGATGTAGTTTGTAAATATCCTTGGGGAAAATATTCAAGGAAATTTTGGGAAATTTTTCCTTTTTTTTAATAAGGATCCTTAAGATAGGAAAGGTTTGATAATACTGGGGCTTCAAGATAAATATTTTTATAGACAGAGTAAAATGTAAAAGTATTGTTATTGTATTATTAAGTGATCATTTAGTTATTAAAGCCTCTAATGAAACAAATATATGAATCATATGGATCTTTATTATAAAAAATACTGTAGAACTAACATTTCAAACTCTGTATAAAACATAAAGTTTTATGATAAAATTTGCACCTTTTCATCTACCCCCCATCCTCGGCCCCTGGCAACTACAAATCTGATCTTACTCTTTCTCTCTCTTTTTTTTAGATTACAGATATAAGTGATATCATACATCATTTGTCTTTTTTTGTCTGACTTATTTCACTTAGCATAATTTCCTCAAGGTTCATCCATGTTGTCTTGATAGACAGGATTTCCTTCCTTTTATGGAATAACAGTATTTTATTGCATATGTACAGAACATTTTCCTTATCCATTCATCTGCTGATGAACCTTAAATTGTTTCCGTGTTTTTGACTGTTGTAAATAATGCTGCCATGAACAGGGGTATACAGATATCTCTTTGACATAGTGATTTAGTTTCTTTTGGATATATACCCAGAAGTGGAATTGCTGGATCATATTTTAGTCCTATTTTTAATGTTTTAAGGAAACTCCATACTGTTTTTCATAGTGACTCTACCAGTATACAGTCTCACCAACAGTGCACAAGGGTTTCCTTTTCTCTACACCTTCACCAGCATATATCTATTACCTTTTTGATGATATCCATTCTAACAGATATAAGGTGATATTCATTATGTTTTGATTTACATTTCTCTGATGATCAGTGATGTGAGCACCTTGTCATGTACCTGTTGGCCATTTATGGCTATTTTTTATTTAGGTCTTTTGCACATTTTTAAATTGGATTATTTATGTTTTATTTTGCTGTTAAGTTGTATAAGTTCTTTATATATTTTGAATATTAACCCCTTATCAGATATTTGATATACAAATTTTTTCTCTTATTCTGTAGGTGAAAACTTTGTTGAGTGTTTCTTTTGATGTGTAAAAGCTTTCAGTTTGATGCAGTCCTGCTTGTTTATTTTTTATTTTGTTGCTTGTGTTTTAGGTGCCATATCCAAAAAATCACTGGCAACTTTCATGTCAAGAAGATTTTTCCCTATGTTTTTTTCTAAAAGTTTTACTGTTTACAGCCTTACATTTAAGTCTTTAATCTATTTCTAGTCAATTTTTGTGAGCAGTGTAAGATAGGGGTCTAGTTTCATTCTTTTACATGTGAATATCCAGTTTTCCCAGAACCATTTATTGAAAAGACTATCTTTTCTCCACTGAGTATTCTCGGCTCTCTTGTCAAATATTAATTGATCATATCCATGGATCTATTTCTGGGTTCTTGATTCTGTTCCATTGGTCTATATGTCCCTTTTTGATGCCAGTACCATATTGTTTTGATTATTATACATTTATAATATAGCTTGAAATCAGGAAGTGTGATACCTCCTGCTTTGTGCTTTCTCAAGATTGCTTTGGGGTCTTTTGTGGTTCCCTATAAATAACATTAAAGTTGTTTTTTCTGCTTCCATTAAAATGCCATTGGAATCTTGGTAGGGGTTGCATGCACTGAATCTATAAATGGCTTTAGATAGTATGGACATTTAACAATATTAATTTTTATAGTCCATGTATACAGGATACTTTTCCATGTATTTGTGTCATCTTTGATTTCTTTCATCAATGCTTTATAGTTTTCATTGTAGAGATCTTTCACTTCTTTGGTTAAATTTATTCCTAAGTAATTTATTGTTTAAATGTTATTGTAAATGGGATAATTTTTTTTAGATAATTAGTTTTTAGTATATAGAAACACTACTGATTTTATATGTTTATCTTGTATCCTGTCTAATGTTAACACTGTACCCAGAAAAAATGTCTCAGGTGTGTATTGATCTAAAAATAAAAGATGCTATAACTTTGTAAAGCTTATGAATCCTGAAAGCTATGAAGACAGAAAAGAAACAAATATGTATTAAGAATCTAATATGTATAAAGAGCTTTACATACTTAATCTCATTTAATCCTTTCTAAAGCCTTATTTCATAGGTGTTACTATTTCTATTTTACTATCAAGGGAAATTCAGGTACAAAGGCATTAAGTATATTATTAGAAAACTACACAGGTAATGAATGGCCGAGCCAAGGCTCAAACACAAAGCCTTTTTGTCTTAAGTGAGCTCTCAATTCTTTCCTAGCAACCTGTGGTATACTGAAGTTCATTCTCTCATTTATCACAAAAATCTTTTCATATTTTTTTCTCTTTTTAAACTCTTTTGAAGATCTTGCCTCATATTTCTGCGATCTAGTTGTGAGAAAGTTTCTCTCAGTCATCTTTTTCCTCCAGTCTAGGCAGCCCATGTTGTTTGGCTGAGAGTAATCCAGTAGGGTGAGTCAGTGCTAGTTACTCCCCTAAATACTTACCTTTCTCTCCTGTTTCTTCCAAAAAAATACACACTAAAATGATCTCAGGAAAGCCATATATTTTGGAGAAGTAGAGATAATGTTATCTGACTTAGAGAATTGTCTTCCACACTTAGACCTTCTAAGAGAAGCTGTCTTGACTGATTTTTCTCTCTCTAAAAGATCCTCTCTCTCTCTCCTCAGTTACCATTACCCCCATCTCCCTATTTTTTGGAGCCCTTTCTCTCAAAACCCACTGAGGTTCACACACTCTGCTCCAGAAAACTTCACTTCCCATCAGAAGAGGAAGCCATGTCATCCCACTTTTGCCTTTTCCCTGGCCTTATAAGACAAGAATGTTTCCAGCTTTGGCTGGATGCTAATGGCCTTCCTGGTCAGCTCGGTTGTATTGACTCAGGGGTTGGAGGGTATGCCTTGGGTGCAGACCAGTGAGGGCACTTCAGTTCTAGTTAGTCCTCTCACTAGCCACAGTGGTTGATTTTATCGCTGTTAGCTTAAGAAATCAGTGTAGCTTACTAAAGCAAGCTTTTAAGTAACTTAGATAAAATACGGTCCAACATGAAGAGAGATATTCCTCTTATTAGCATGGCTTTATTCTTGATCTCTGTAAAACATAAACTCTTACATAATTGTGCTCTGGACCTGGTTAACATAGCCCTTGCTATTTTCTTTGGTGACAAAAAATAGATGGTGCCTTATTTTATTAGGTTTCATAAAAAAATATTTTAGCTCTTTCTACATCTTCCACCCATCCTCTCATCCCCCAAAGAACATTTCTGTTTACCTATATCTTCCCACTAGGATATCTAGAAATATTCTTCTCTTTATACTCCTCTTGCTATAATAGAGGATTTTTTCTTCTATCAAAGAGGAAATCTTCCACATACATTTTGGATTCCATCTTTTCATACCATCTTGAGGTCCTTGCTTTGTAATTTACTACTACTTTCTCTCTTTTCTGCATTTAGACTTCTTTTTCTCTAATGCACTGGTCTCACCAATATTCAAATATTATCTAGTTCTCTCCTGTTATAAACATGCTTCTTTGACTCCACATCTCTACATCTGCTGGCCTTTTCCCCTTTCTTAATAAAATTGTCCCCATTGTCATTTTTCTCTTGGTTCCCTATATGTTTTCTTTATAGAACTTATCTGTGATTGTATATTTATTTATTTTTCTTACTCTTTTTTCTGTTATTAGACTGTAAGCTGCATGCGAGAAATGACTATTTCTCTTTTATTTCCAAAACATGTATCATGTGGTAAGTTTTTAAAAAATATTTGCTATGTTAAGATAAGGCCCTAAATCCAGCTCTCTTCCCATTGAAGAGTGATTGGGAAGGAGAAATTGTGATATTTGCCAATTTATTCTTGGTCATCATCTGTTTTATTGCTTTTAATTTTATTTTACTGAAAAAATAATAAACTATTTTAGAGCATTTTTAGTTTCACAGCAAAATTGAACAGAAAGTACAGAGTTTCTACATATCGCTCTCTACACACACACAGTCTCCTCCACTATCAGCATCCTACACTGGTGTACCAGTGGGGCACATTAGTTATAACAGATGAACCAATAGTGACATATTTTTATCAACCAAAGTTCATAGTTAACATTAGGGTTCACTCTTTGTGCTGTGCATTTTATGAGTTTTGACAAGTGTATAATGACTGTATTCCACCATTGTACTATTTTG
The DNA here is from genome assembly GCA_004027375.1 of Macroglossus sobrinus. NCBI lineage: Eukaryota > Metazoa > Chordata > Mammalia > Chiroptera > Pteropodidae > Macroglossus > Macroglossus sobrinus. The sequence continues at coordinate 90,440 of PVKZ01003026.1, forward strand.
CATCAGAGTCTCATTGCCCTAAATATCCTCTGTGCTTTACCTATTTATCCACTGCTCCCCCAAAACCTTGTCAACTACTGATCTTTTCTACTGTCTCCATAGTTTCACCTTTTTAGGTATGTCATATAGTTGGAATTACACATTATATAGCCTCTTTACATTGGCTTCTGTTAGTTAATAGTATGCATTTATAGTTCCTTCATGTCCTTTTATGGCTTGATAGCTCAGTTTTTTTTTAACACTGAATAATATTCTATTGCATGAATGTACTACAGTTTATTTCTCTGTTCACCTATTAAAAGACATCTTGGTCGCTTCCAACTTTTGACAATTATGAATAAGGCTGCTAAAAATATTTATGGGCAGATTTTTGTGTGGACATATGTTTTCAACTCATTTGGATGAATATCAAATCATTCAATTACTGGGTTATACAGTAAGAGTATATATAATTATAAATAACTGCCAAACTATCTTTCAAAGTGGCTCTACCATTCTGCATTCTCAATAGCAGTGAATGAGAGTTCCTGTTGTTCCACATACATGCTACAATTTGTTGTCAATGTTTTGGATTTTGGCCATTCTAATAGATGTATAGTAGTATCTCGTTTTAATTTGCAATTCTCTAATGATATATAATATTGCTTATCTTTTGATATGTTTATTTGACATCTGTATATTTTCTTTGATGAGGTATCTGTTACAACTTTTTTTTATCTTAATTGCTTTTTTATTGCTAAGTTTTAAAGTTATTTATATATTATAAATACTAGTCCTCTATGAGATATACCTTTTGCAAATATTTTCTCTGTTTGTGGCTTATCTCATCCTCTTGATCATTTCACTTTTTGCCTTCTTTCTGAAAAATTTTGAGACCTATATTTTTCTGTCATGGAGAAAAGTTATCTGAGTAATTCACACTAGGATATATGTGCCTTTGTCATTTGTTTCTCAAAAGAGGATTGCAGGTAAATGGTATTGCTTAACATAAGGAAATAAATCACCAATGATAGAATTTAAGGCCTCATACTATTGAAGTAAGATTTTTTTTTGGAAGAGATTTTCTTTTCATAATCATTCTCAACTGTGGGTTACTGTAATGTATAGATAAACAACCTTAATTGTGTCAACCTGCAGAATTCCAATTCACTACCATGGCTCCACACTTGAGATACTTTCAAGACATATGAAAGGAAATAACAACTTTATACAGCTGGAAGTTATCTTAAAGAGCTCTTCTTCAAATCCCAGGTTTCTAAATATAAGTAATATTCAAAAGAGAATTAAAAAACTCCATGGTCAAGAGAATTGTATTTGTCAAATTTTTTTTTTGCTTGCAACTGAAACTCAGATAAAATTAGCTTAAGCAAAAAGGAAGTATGTTGTTTCATGTAACCATAAAGGCCAAGGGAAAAACTGGCTCCAAAAGATGCTGTTCTATCACTCAGCTTTGCTTCTCCTTTTTATTGATTTTATTTTTAGACAAGATATCCCCAAATGGTGGGAAATAGAGCTGCTGGTAACCACAAGTCTAAATCCTTACAGATCAAAATCCAGAATAGAAACAGTGATCCCTTTAAGCAGGAGTTAACACTCATTACTACTGAAATCAAAAAATTTCTGTATATTGTATATATAGTAAACTGCACTGAACAGTATGCTTAGACTTCTTGGATAATGTGCCCAACTTCTGTGGCCAAAGAAATGCAGAACTTTGTTCAGTTAGACGTCCTGTACCAACCTCTGTGGTCTGGGATGTGATAAGTTCAGCTCTGCTTAAACTGCAAGGAATGTGTTCCCCCAGGTAAGAAGGATTTTATTAGTAGGAAAAAAGGTGTGAAGACCTTTAGATAGCAAAAATGACAGATGTTCATTTCATAAATTCCTTATCTTGACTGTTTGTTATTCATTTCTTATCTCCATAGTGTTTTTCAAACACAAGACTTTGCTTTGCTGTCAGCAACAGAACACTTTGAATGACTCACTGGCCAGATGCTATAAGGTATTTTTCTCACTGAAACTAAAAATATATTTGTCAGCTTTATACCTAGGAGGTTAGAAGACTCAACAAAAAATGAAGAAAGCATTAGTTTATACATTAAACAGCTATTACTAAGCATATAACTTTATTTGTTTTATTTTGTAATTAAGTATGTAAGACTAGAATAGGGAGATAAGAAATATTCATTATTTTAAGTTCAATTGTGATAATTCTTAGGTAGTTGTTTTTCTCAGCCTTATGGTAACCAGGCAACAGAAATTGCTATAAGAATGAACTGTGAAGATTAAATTTTTATTAAATCTTTAAAAATTTCTTTCTCATAATTAATATTTTTTAGCTTATCCAAATTATTTTTTATCTAAATCCTCAAACATGATATATATAAACTTCAAGATAAAAATAAAACATATTTTAGCGAGTTCTTGTTTTACTTAGCTGTTATTTAAAAGAATTAAACTTTTGTTTTTACTTGTTCTGCTTTTGCACTGTCTTTCTAAAAAGTTGGGGAAATAATCTCTTATAATACTGATTCAGTATAGCACTAAGACCATGGATTTTGGAGCCCCAAATTCTGGTTTTGGATATTATTGTGCAAATTCTTAATTTTGTGACATGAGGTTCACTCAAATCTGTATGATCTGCAGCTTCACCTAAAATGGAAATGAGTTCTGATCTCATAAAACTATCAGGAGGATTTGGTGATATAATGCATGCAAACCATTTGTCATATGCCTTGGTACTCAAGATGGTTTAGTCAATGTTAGTTTGTATTAGCAGTGTTAATAACTATGTTAAGAGATACAGAAATGTTCTGATTTCAGTAGTAATTAGTATTAACTCCCTGCCTAAAGGGATCATTGCCTGAGGTCTGGAGCTGTCCCTTTAGGACATCTGATTCCAGAGTGACGATGAATATTTGACACTCGATTTTTCTGTAGAAATGAGAAGTAAGGAATGAATAAATAATCTTAATTGGATGCTCCAAAAGGTATTGGTGGATATCATTCAGAATTATTCCATACTTTGAAGTATATATTTGACTTGGGTAAATGTTTTAGAATAAAATTATGTGAAATACTTATATGTTGCTACACAATTCATTCTGGTTTCATCTTTTCTCGATAGTTGTAATTTGTTTTTATAAGTGAATTAACTTATATTTTTATACCACAAATCATAAAAAATAACCAGTTATTGTTTTGATTGATAACTTTTATAGCTCAAAGGAGAGAATCTGCCTATTAATTTGTTGGTGCATATGCAAGACAACATAAACCAGCAACATGTAAATTTAGAAATTTTTGTAATCCATTTGAAGTTTGTCAACATTTAACTTTGTATAATACTAAGCAAATTAGCAGTATAAGCAAGATTTCAATATGTATACTTATTTTATATGAGAGAATATATGGTTTTCAAATATTTCAGAGCATATATATTTTACAAAAATCAGTTTATAATTCAAAAGTGTAATTTCACATTGTCTTCATAAGTACATACATTTACTAAGTGCCTCTCTGTGCAATAAATTGGGCAACATTTTGTGATACTAAGACTAAAAAACAACAGCAAAAAGACTATTGATGTTGACTAATGGAATGGGCAATGGCCTCAATAATACTTTTACATTAAATTTAAAGGAAGGTTAATATATACATTTGTATATTTTAATGGTCCCTGATAAAAACAAAAATAATATTTAGAGACAGAGATAATTAGGCTACAAGGGACTAAACTGTTCAAGAAAATGATCTACTAGAAGTTTAACTTGGTTCCAAATTTCTTAAAGCAATTTCCCCACCATGTCATTCCTTTTACCTGGAATTTATTTTCCAATTGAGCTTTGTTGGAAACAAACTGAATTTATAATCAAGGTTGCTTAAGAAAACTAACATTTTATATTTTGAATTTATTTCAAATTTAAATATATTATGCATTTACTTTTCTAATTTTTAGCTGGTTTAATTAAATCAGTCATATGCATGATTAATCTGAATTTGTGAAGGTTTATGATACAGCTTAGATTATTTCAGGTAACTTGTGAAAAGTAATTATCTTCTGTTTGAAAACATGAGCTGTGGTATCAAGGCATAAGACATCTGATGTTTACCAGTAACTGCTTCTGACATGGTTTTCATCATTGATTCTCTTCCTCTCTTCCACATGCTCTAGTTGTTCTTTCTTCATTACAGATGCACAGAAACTAAATATTCTGTTTATTTTTTAGGACACTTGAGAACAATGATGCTGCCAAAAGTAAACTTAGAATGTAGGTCAAAGTATGCTTCAGATGACAACAAATTCTTAAATTGGAACTAGAAATCCTACCTTAAATAAGGCAAGGGTTAAGGTTCTGATTTGATATAATGGAGGCGTTTTTCTGAGGAAATTTATTTTATTTCATTTTATTATTTGTTATTTATATTTATTTTAGTGATATAATTGACATATAACATTTTATAAATTTATAGTGTACAATGTATTAATTTGATGCATTATATATTGCAATATAATTACCACCTATAGCATTAGCCAACACTTCTATCACATCACATACATATTATTTTTCTTTTTGTGATGGGAACAATTGAAATCTAGTTTCTTAGTGACTTTGAAGTTTATAATACAGTATTGTTGTCTATAATCAGGATGTTGTGCTTTAGATCTCCAGGATTTACTATGTACTAGTTGCAAGTTTGTACCCTTAAATGTTCCCAATTCCCCCAACCCTCAGCTCCTGGTACCTGGTATATATATACATGCAATGTATTCTATCTGTCAACATTTTTTGCTTGCAGTTGAAACTCAGATGAAATTAGCTTAGGCAAAAAGGAAGTATGTTGGCTCATGTAACTATAAAGCCAAAGGAAAAACTGACTCCAAATGAGCATATTCTATCATTCAGCTTTGCTTCTTTTATTTTTAGACAGGATCTCCCCAAAAGGTGGGAAATAAGTTTGTGGTCACCAGCAACCTGAGATTTTATGTATATATATATAAAAATTATATATATATATATATATATATATATATATATATATATAATTTTTATATATATAAATTATATATATATATAAAACATGATTGGACTTTGAGGGCATTATGCTAGGTGAAATAAGTCAGACAGAAAAAGACAAATACTGTTCAATATCACTTATATGTAGAATCGAAAAAGCTGAACTCATGAAAACAGAGAGTAGAATGATGGCAATTCTCTTCTTTCCATTCTCTCCCAACTGTTCCTAAGGTAAAGATCTTATATTACTCTGTTCAAAGCCTGTCTTTAGCCCCTTATTTAGCTAAATAAAATGTATATAACTTAATATGATTTTTAAAATCCCTTCATGATCTGGTCCTGATAGCTTTCCAGGCTTATTTTTTTTTTTTACCACCTTCTTTCTCTTCCTTTACCTGTCAATGGAGAAAATCTCTTTTCTCTAATATATCAGGCAACTCTCCATCTGCCATTGTTCAAGCTGTCCCTAGCCTGAAATGCCCTGTACCTCCTCTCTGTGTAAAGTCTACCAATCCTTCCAAATCTGACTCAAAAGTCACTTATTTAGGAAATAGTTCCTGGCCTACTCTTCCTTTCCATTTACCTAATGAATTAATTCTTCACTCCCATTACACTTCCTTTGCTCTCTGATGTCATAGAATTCTAGTTCTACAGCTTTCCTCTGTTAGAGTTTTTAAATTTATTAAAAAAAATAAATTTAGCTGTTTTTTCAATACTCTTTCCTCCAATGCTCTTAGTATAGTATCTTGAACATAATAGTGCTCATAATTGTTTCTAAGTGGATAGAGATGGAATCACTATTATAAACTACTAACTAGTTACTTTGACTACCTGACAACCAAAAAATGACAACCTACTATGTGAAATTTCTAAGATAGTCTTAAGACTATAGTTACTATAGAACTGTATTTCTGTAAAAGTTTTGTTTCAAGCAATTGCCTCTGTTTTTAATAGAGGAGGGTATGTATGTATATAGTTTGTAAGACAAGTTCTGTTCTGTGGCTCTATAGGGATAAATTTCATAGAATAATGCTAAACTAACAGTATATTCTTTGGTGTTAATGGGTGTTTTTAATGAGAGGCATTTAGTTCTTGATGTTTTGAAGTCATATAAGAATTCATTTTCTTTAGGCTTGCTTTCTTAGTGAATCTCTATTGATTTTTGCTAGCAAAATTTTATTTTCTATGCAATGTCTCTCTTGATTATATTCACATTAGGAAATTATCTGTTTGGATTTTGTTACTTTCACTATTTCGAAGGTTATACTGTACATATTCTTGAGGGAAATTAAGATAACTTCTATTAAAGGTAGAAATACTTTTGCATACAGAAAAATAGTTACATTCTTAGGGTAGAGGTTTAAAGTTTTTATATTAGTCCTCAAATCCCTCTAGAACTGAGTGTTATATGCAGTAGGCATGCATGTAGAGGTGGATAATCTGCTGCATATCTGGATGGATTGACATGAAAGGACCGTGTGTCAAAAACACATCTTGTGAGTGGATGTTTTTCAAGAAATTTGTTAAACACGTTACATCTTATGGAAAGAGAACAGATCCTGGACTTGAGAAGAAGAGGCCTACCCTCCAATACCATGCTGACTAAGTGATCCATTATAATTATATCTATTTTCCCACTAAATCCTTGCATATATATTAGAATATTATTAATGTTCTAAATATAATGCTGTTGTTTTTAGAATACAAACTTCTTGTACAGATTTAAGAGATTTTTTTTTTTTTGGTGGTGGTTATTTCCTCTTATTTTTTCAAAGCAACCTCAATTTTTCAATATTTTGCTAACCATCGCCTATCAAAGTTAAAAAAATATACTCAATTACTCACTCATGGTTTATCCCCTTGGGCTACCCTATTCCTTTCTTTTCTTTAGAGAACTTTTCTCTTTTGCTTAAAAAAATTTAGAAATATATATATGACTATGTAATTTCTACTACTAACCCAGAAACTTTCACTGTTTTTCCACAATGGACTGAAGATACCCTCGGGAAAATGAAAAATCCCATTATACAGTCAACATGTTAGAATGTTCCAGAGGAACAGTTTCTTCAGCCCTTTCCCTTTTAGAGTCTGAGAAACTTACTCAATTGTGTAGCTAAACTGAAAAGAGTTCATGTTATAATGACCTCCAGAGAGATGAGGAATATGAGTTAAGGAGAAATACTTCCAGGCCCATCCTACAGTCATTCCCTTCTGTTTAGTGTCTTGGGCTATGATTAAACTAGGGCTCTGGAACTAGTTACTCTGAGGAGAAGCCAGCCTTGGAAGTTATCAGTATGTGCCTGTGTGTGTCTTTGTGTATGTAGATAGATGCCTTAGGAGAATGAATCTTGAATTTTGGAAGTTAGAAAAGTGCCATTTTGGAGGGTTGTAAGCAATTTCTCTCATCTGTGATATAAATTGTGTTTGATATATATGAAAAACTTCCTTTTCATAAATTGAGTCTATTTTATAAAGGTAGATATTCAATAAATTCTTACATAAGGCTAGAAACGTGGTCCAAATGCTGGCACTTGAATCTGAGATGTTAATCTATTTAGTAATATTAATTACCGTTATCATTAGCAGAATTAGGGTACAATGGAATAAGATAGTTTGTTTTTTCTACATCTGGATTTAGGCTGCTCCATTACTGAAAATATTGTTTGTTCTAGAAGATCTTTTTGCAGGAGATCCTGAAGCTTTACCAACCCTAGAAGGAAGATTGTGCCATAGGTTGCACTAGTATTATTTCATTTAGAATAATATTCAGGCCTGAACAACCTAAGCTTTGAAAAGTACTATGTGATGACTTCTCTCAACCTTGGAGTTAAGGGAACACCTTGTAGATAAAGTTAAGAGTTTTCTCCAAAGAGTTGGACGTGTCCACCAAACAGCCCTGATCTGGGGGACATGTAGATCTCTTCTTTTCTCATGAATGAAAGAAGAGTTAGTGTCCTGGGTTCAAGATGTGGGGATGGGTGGAGATTCCCAGTTGTAGGGGCTATTCTAAACCCTCACCTCCACCAGGAGGAAGCCTGAAATAGTAATTAAAAAATATGTAGCAGTCTCTGTCTTAGGTGAAAATGAAATGTTGAAGAAGAGGAGGAGGAGGAGAAGGAGGAGGAAGAAGAGGAGGAGGAGGAGGAGGAGGAGGATGAAAAGGAGGAGGAAGAGAAAGAGGAGGAAGAAGAAGAGGAGAAAGGGGAGGGGAGGGGGAGGAAGAGGAAGAGGGAGGAGGAGAAGAAAAAATAGACACAGCTGCTCTTTATTAATCAATCAATCATATGATTAAAATATAAATTTGCAACTGTGATCAAGTACTATAACAGAAAGGTACATGATGCTGTGTAAATGTATAATATGGATAATTTGCCAAATCTGGTAGCCTTGAGGACCCCTGTCTGAGAAAATGACAATTAAACTGAGAACTAAACATGACAAAGAGTTAATTGGATGAAAGAGTAGGGCAAGAACATTGCAGAAAGTGAATTAAATAGTAAGTGCAAAGGCCCTGTGGCAGGAGGGAGCATGAAGAATATGAATGACTGAGAAAAGACCCATGTGACTGGTTTGAAAGGTAGGCTGGTATGTGTTGAGGCTGTGGAAGCATGTAGGAGCCAAACCAGGCAAGACTATAGGAGGCTTCTTATGGAATTTTATCTTTACTCTTAGAGTAATGGCAAGCCCTAGTGTTAAGAATGAAAAGAGAGGTGGAAATGATCATGTTTGTGTTTGAAAAAATGTGTTTGAAAAAATGTTTGTGTTTGAAAAAATCAGATTTTAACAGATTTTGCACTTGTAACTAAGTGTACTAGAAAAGAGGAGGTGCCTACAAGTCAGTTATATTGAGGCATAGACCCGCCTTTAGCACTCTGGCTTAGCAGTGGGTTTGTGGAGGAAGAAAGGGTTCCTTTGAGAGTCTTGGACATTCCTGAATGGAAAACATGACAGAAGCATGAACTTCTGCAGAATGGGGCCTCATATATGTTGTCAACTGGCTGTTAAAGAGAGTATGGCTTTATTTAGCCATCACAGGCAGATCAGATTTGAGGAAATATGGTTACATGTATACAACTAAATATTGACTACATGACAATGAAATATTAAGTAAATTGCTTCTTTTTATATATTAATATAAAGAACTTTTCAATTTTATTAAAAGTGTCTTTACAGTGTCATTTTAAGTTGCCGTATTCTACACTATTGCATGAACTTACTATATCTTTAATCAATGGTTTCTTACTAGATATTTGTATCATTTCTAAGTTTTTATTGTAAGAGATGTTATGATGTAGTATTGCATGTGTCCTTGAAATCAATTTTTCTAGGAATGGGGGCAAGGTATTCCTGAGACAATGTGCTTTTAACAACTTTTCTAGGTAATGGCAATATTCACTTTTTTAAATTATTAATTTGATGTCTTATCTGCAGTATTAAGAGAACTTGCCAATAGTGAATACTTGTACTCTTTATTTTTGCCAATTTGGTAAGTAAAATTTAGATCTCATTTTAATTAGCATGTCTTGAAATAAAAAAATTAAATCTGGAAGAAACCCTAGAGAGTATCTAATTTAACCAACTCATTTGACAAAGCTCACAAAAGCTACATCTTGGGTTGCACCCAAGATCTCACGACTAGCGACCTGCAGAACAGGGATTATGATCCAGTTCTCCTGAATCTCAGCCCAGGCCTTTCCCATTAAAACAACCTCAGTAGGGTTCCTACTGTAGTTCTCTTTCTGGAGGCACTGGAGCATAAGACTGCGGGGGAGAGATTGAGGTTTTGTGGAATGAAAGACTATTAGTTGCTGATTGCAGCTATAGGAGCAATTAGCAGATGCAGTTTCTGAGAGATGCTTCTGCCCAGGGAGGAGACTGTGAGGATGACATAGCCTACAGGAAGGGCTGGCTGTCTTAGTCCCAGATACTCCTCAGAAGAAGACACTGAGTTGAGGAAAACTCACTTGGATGCTAGCTATTGAGCTTTCTGCCAACCCTAGTATGAGTCTTTTCAGGGTCAGCTTATCTTGTCAATGGACCTTGAGATAAAGATGGAAGGTGTTTAACCATCTTCTAGATATAAATAGTAACGATGATTTATCAGGACAAGCTTGAGTTCTACAAACTATGGGAAGAAACTTGAGTCATAGCCAAAGACTCCAAATTGTATTCTGTCCTCTCTGGTTTTAATTTATGAGGAATGCTGCTGAGAAGTCATGTTTTCATTTTCCGCTTGCTCCTTTCACTCCCTTTTGCACACTGTCAGCAGGGTCATCATCTTAAAGTCCTGTTTACATCCCGTACCCCATTTGCCTTACATCAAATGCAAAACCAATTGCTTTTTCTATACAATGTAATGTTTCATTATAACTAACAGATGATATTAATGCAAGGATAAAGAATAATTTCATAGACCAGAATGGAAAAAAATAAAGTGGAAACCAGGCAAAAAGAAATAGGACTAATAGTAGTAAATTGGGTAAATCATGATGAGAAATTCTAATCTGCCAGCAAAATAAAGCCAGGAACAGGTTTGGCATTAGAAGCTGTGATCCAGTGAGTTCCAGTTTTCCTTTCCTGTTGCTTCCACCTACTCCTTGCTTCACAGTCCCTTTGCTCAGGTTAGATTGATCTGCCATTGATTTATAATGCCTGGTTATTCCTACCTTTGGGGCATTGCCGTTTTCTCTCACTGGAATACTTCTTTATTATCTACTTGAAATCTATCCATTGTGCCAATCCTGTTAACCACTACCTCCACTTCTCTCTACTTCTCCTGAAACCACTCATTTAACATTTATTATATATTGAATTTCTGATACTTATCTTTTAATTTAATAAAATAAATTATTTAATAAATATTTTCTCTGTAACTATAATGTAAGCTACCTTGGTAAAGGAACTGAGTGCTGTGTTTATTTTGTGGTGGCTTTTTAATGTACCCACTTGGCTAGGCTTACTACATTTCCCAGAGCTCTTCTTTTCTTGTATGTTTCAGAGAGAGAGATACTTGTGTGAGATTTGGAGGGCAGAAGTGAAACAGCAGCTCACCCAGATTGTTTATGATCTACTACCTCACTCTGTTGCTGTCAGGTGCTGTATGAACCTGCAACTACTCCACCATCTCCTTATCCTCCTTCAAGGGTGTGTGTGTGTGTGTGTGTGTGTGTGTGTGTGTGTGTGTGTGTGAGAGAGAGTGTGTGTGTGAGTGTGTGTTTAACTCCATGATGAAGGGACCCAGATTTTGCAGGACACCATACCACTAAAGTCATAGGCAAGAGAACTGACACGTTAGAACTGCTCTCTTAGTATACATGCCTCTTTCCTTCCTGCTTTCTGTGAACTTAAAATCCAAGCATCAGAAGTGAAGATGAAAGCTTTACAGAGACTGCTCAACCAGCCTTGACAAATGTATGAAGTTATATTACTGTAACACTTATTTTTTAGAATAAAGCTGAGGTACATGATTGGCTTTACACACACACACACACACACACACAACCAAACATATAAAACAGATATTTATGTGTGTGCACATAGAGCTTCACAAAGTCATTTTTATTTTCTTTACAATGTAATATTTCAGTAAAATAAATAGATAATCATAATAGGAGGATTTAGAAATCATTATAGAGTAGAGGAGAAATCAGACAAAAAGAATAAGAATCAATGACAGTAAATTGATATAATATGATTACCAAAAAGAAAGAACTAAAAGAAATCATAATAAGCAACAACGAGAGTGGAATATAAATAAAGATAGAACCGAACGGCAGAGGGAGTCCATATAAAAGAAAATTAACAACTGGCAGAGACAGAGCTTCCCACACATTCTCAGTTTCTTTACTGTCTCAGTAATTTTTTTCACAATGCTTCTAGGCTCAAAAAAATATTTAATGGTTTTGCTTATTAAGTAATTAGGTCCGACCAACTTAATTAGTATTTATGTCCTAACAACTTAGTGCCTATTGGGCACTACAGATCTTCTCAAACTTGGAATCAAATTGGATACCTCCAACCTAATTTCTGTACTATATTGATTTCCACTTGATACTTCTTTTTTATTATAGCCACTGTTGAAAACCTAGCTTCACAAAGATATGACATTTTTGAAAGAAATGTAGTTATCTAACTCCCTTGAGCTAGTAGTTTGCATGGTATCTGACAGATGTTGTCATACTTCCCTTGACAATTGGAAATATCGCATGGTGCCTCTGTGAATTCATTAAGGCATTTTGGGACACCTTAGCACATAGATTGGATCCCATAGGGCTAGGATTTTAATTTAAAAGAGCAATGGAAGTAGTTATGGGGTGGGGGGAGAGCGGGGAAGGACAATTACCAGGAAGATACTTTAAAAAGCAGTAAAGACAAAGACCAAAAACACAACATAAAATTAGAAATTTATTCATTCATTTATTTATTCAACAGATATTTTTGAGCACCTACCTTATGTCAGAAATAGGCCTTATGCTAGGTACAGAGGATACAGTGTGAATGAGGAGAACATAGTCTCTACATTCAAGTAGCTTTTAGTCTAGCATAGACAACAGGCATTAGAAACAGGTGAAAATTATGATAGGTGATGAATATGCCACTAAGAAAGCATATAGGAATAAACTTAAATCTAGTCTGAAGGTCAGACCAGGACTCCTCAATGAAATGTATTCTGACTTGAGATATGAAGGACAAGTAATGTTAACTAGAAGAAATAGTAGACAGGAAGAGTATGCTAAGAACAGGAATCAACATCCATGACGGACCTTCCAAAGATCAGGAAGGACATGGCATGAAAAAAAAAAATTTCAAGATGCCTAGTATATTCAAATTCAAAAAGATGGATTATACAATATGAAGCTAGGGAGACAGACACCCAAACTTAAAAGACCTGTATGACAATTTGAAATATAAGATAGTATTCTAGTGGAGAATAGAAGACATATTTTAAAAAATAGAATGACACTAAAAAATTTATGCTCCTAAAGGATCATGTTGACTGCAAGGGAATAAGACTGAAATTGAGTCATGAGTTAGGAGTCCATTGAAGTAGTTAGGTATTAGATGAGGGGCAGGGCAAAGGTTGGTGCTATATCTCTAAACCCCTGAGAATGTGGTGTGCAGCACACAAACAGAAGGATTAGTGTAAGATAGTTCTCCAACTTGAGGATGCATCAGAATTACCTGGAGTGTTTGTTAAAACACAGACTTCTGTGTCCCACCTCCAGAGTTTCTGATTCAGTAGAACTGACGTTGGTCCAGGGAATTTGCACTTCTATCAAATTCCCTGATACTGCATATTTGAAAACTAACCTTTGGCAACTACTAGTCTAAAATGTAGTAATAAGGGGAGAAAGGAAGAATGGAAGAAGAAAAGATAAATAGGGAGCTGCGGGCTGGGCATTGAAGGAGCTTCACTCTATTTTGTTTTTCTTACTTCCATGAAGTCGAAGGTGAGGTCATCTGTTGAGAGTCCGTGGGGAGGCAACAAAGCAACAGATCTGAGAACAGTGAATGGGTAAAACTAGTGAAAACATTAAACAGGGCAGAGACTTAAGGATGCATAATTATATTCTGTCATAATACTGAGCTTTAAGATGAGGTTGATGGTCTTAAATTTAAAGTGACACAAATCTACCAGTTTCTGTGATTTTATACAACAAAACTCAATTATCCAAGAGCATATGCAGAGAAGGCAGGCATTTGGGTTCACTCAGGGTTGGTGTTTTCATGGGCTAGAATTACAGAAGAATAGTGAGGTAAGAAAATGAAGGAGTCATTGAAATGTTGGGCCCTGAATATAAGCTGGAGTGGGAGTAAAAGGTGAAGAAAAAAATTCTCACAAAGAAAAAGTTGAGAACTAGAGATCCTAATGAATCAGGAAAACTGGTTTATTGGGGGCTAAATAAATGAGCAAGCTAGAAGAGTAAAATATTTTCGAGAATAAAAGGTCTAAATTAATGATTTCAGAGATAGAAGAGTTCCAGCTTGGCCATTAGAGCAGATGGTTGAAATGAAGGAGAAGATCATTGGAGAGAAAGTGTCAGGGTACTGAGATTTCAGGGATTTGTTCTCCCCCATGGATACTGTAGATAGCTAGGATGGTGAGAGGAGTCAAAGTGATGGCAGGGAGCTATCTGCCAAATTCTTCAGTGAAGGAGGAAGACTATCCAGGAGCTTGGTAATCCCTACTGATAAAGAGGAGTGTAGGATAATAGAGCCAATGATGTGAATGGGCCTCAAAGGAGGAGAGGATTGCAAAAGAGAGTGGAGAAGGTGTGTGTGAGCGGCAGTGAGGAGAACAGAGTGCCTTTATTCAGACCCAAAGGGCATGAACTATTGGAGAATGAACAGCAGCAGTAGTGGAGACCCCAAAGGAGAGGTAATTTTCTCTTAGGGAGACAAGGCAATGTTTAGAAAGAAGTTGATGTTGTGGTGAAGTTTGTTAATAATTAAATATGAGTTTTAGAGGACACAGCGGAAACATTTTAATTTATGGAATAGAAGCTGCATATTAGAGAAAATTGTTGGCAAAGAATCAATAAGCTTGTCATAGCCTCCCAGCTTAATTTATAGTTTGCTGAAGATTAGTGAAATTGATTTGTACATTTGCTGAAGATTGTCAATTAGCTAAGGAAAGTTGTTCACGTGCTCCTTGAATTCTAACAGGTTTCATCATGTTAATGGCACAGAGGAAAAGTCAGAAAATACATGCTATTAAAATATTGATAATTTAAAAGCAGGAACTGAGTTTTAGATACTTTAAGAATTATCTTAGATACTTTAAGAATTCTATTTACAAACCATGTAAAAATCAACACAGAAATCTGCAGACCAAGGTCACCTACGTATTGAAAAGGTTAATGTGATTAAGATTTATTAAGCTCATTGTCCCTGCTGCCGTTTAATACCAAATGGTAGATGGTTTTTATCCAAAGGAAGCAATTATACTAAATTTATTATATTACTAAAGTAGGTATCTTAAACTACATTTTAGAACATTTGAAAGTCTGACCCTTATAGGATAAAATAACTGTAATCTGTAAAAAAAAAATTTAAAATCCTGTTTACCTGTATGGCAAAGATGAGATTTGCAACTTCAAGCTCTTGTAGAAAACTATCTTCTGATTATGTGTAATGATCATTATGGAAGAGAATGATGCAAATTTTATTTTGCGTGCACATGGCTTAACTATTTTTTAGAAGTGGAATGGTTTCCCCATCTGAAGAGAAGCGGGAGGTAATGCTGTGCTGGTGTTTACTTTAAGATTCCTTTCTGGCCCTTCCTTCCCCAGCTTGTCTCTATTTGGTAGGGAAGCTGACCCCTGCAGGGTGCTTTTCCTTTGCTTCTGTCCTGGGATAGGCCTTTGGGAAGCATAGGCAGGAGACAAGGCAACATTTAAAAAATTTAAAGGAAGAAAGATGCCTGAGTATTTCTTCCCTTCCTCCTCTATGTTGGTGACATTTCTGGCACTGCTGGTTTCTTCTTTGACTCCACATCTACTGGACAGCTCTATCATGAGTCCAGCTTCTGTCAGGATAGCTCAGACCCTAGATTTCAGTAATTCATTCCTCTTCCTGTTACTTCTAGCTCTCAGGTGGTCACGGTTTCTACTGTTTCTAACTTCTGGTTGCCTCTCCACTTCTCTACCCAACCTCATCCCGGCATTAAATGACCTTTGTTTTAAATACTTACAAAGGTTTCTTTTTTCCGTGTTGGACATTGACGATGTAAATGTCTGGCTTATCAAGCTATGATAAGATTCTACAAATATATATCAGGAAAATAGGGCAGCAAGTGATAAGTGCTCAACAAAGTTTTGAGTGGAAAAAAAATCTTTACAAGGCTGATATACATCATCCTTTTAAATGGTACACACACACACACACACACACACACACACCAGTTACCGGCATCTAAAAATAGTACATAGACACATTAAATGGCTGCAATCACTTTTCCAACACCTTATAAATTATGTTGGTAGGAAAAATTTTTGAAAAGGACAGAGACAAAGATGTGGTGATCTGAATCATTTTGATAGTAGTTTGAGGAAAATAACAGTCATCAGAATAATTCCCAACTCTGAAGTACTTATTGCCTCAGTTATAAGTAGCTCAAGTACTAGACATTTGTATTTATACAGGTGATGCTTTTCTGAAAGCCACCTATAATTCAAAACTCATGTAATTAAAGACTAAATTTTTCATAAGCTGAATAAGTATACAACTTGTTTTACTAGTACAGGATATCATAGTAATTAATAGGCTTCTTTCATGTTTTATTTATTTATTTGTTTGTTTGTTTGTTTGTTTGTTTGTTTAAAATCACATCTTCTTTCCATAGTTATTGATTTTGGTTTACTCCTGCACTAACAATAACCCCACCACTTGGTCAATAATATATAGCATGTTTTACTGTATATTAAAATTCATGTATGATAATAGTGAATGAAAATAATGACACAAAATTTTGTGCACAATTCTGATACAAGCAAACAAAACATGACTTGTACACTGTGGAAGAAAGTCTATGAGTGGATATTTATAGTTTACAAGAAAGGGTTATCTATTTGGCAATTCCATACACATAGTTTATAATACAGTTGTCTTGCCGGCTCTCAAATCTAAAAATCTTAGTGAGCTTTTACAAACTAGACAAGTTTGAACATTTTTTTTTCAAATTTTATACCCGGAATGAAAATTTAGTATTATGTTGTTGTGCATGATGTCAAATTTGCATAGTTTGTCTAACATAAATGAGAAACCAAGTCACTGCAAACGTTTTAATGCTTATTAATCTGATGTCAAGAGCATATATGTATTAAGAAGTTTTTAAAAAAGTATTATGTAATTTTTCAAAAAAAAGCTTAAAAGAATTCTATTTAAGCTTTAAATGAAAATAGGAGTTAATTCAACAGAATTTGGTAACTATAAATACCAGTGTGAGAGTATTATACATATCACACATACACACACACCTTTAAATTTTGCATTAGCTTATTGTTCTTTTGTATTTAATAATTAGAAATAGTGTTGAAATATTAATTAAAATGCTATTTATGTCTGGATTTTCCTCTTTACCCTAAAGCTTTCTTTCTATTCAAAGCTAAAACATAAGACTTAGGTATCCACTGTCTTAGGGAAAGGTGGTTATAGCAGAAGAATAGAAAAACCAGTCAACTCTTGGCTTTTAGTTTTAAAAATAGGCATATAAATGTAGTAGAGAAATAATAGTTTTGAGAAAAAAAATGCTGTTGAGTTCAAAGAATCTGAGAATTTGTATTGGCTTAAAGGTCAGAACATTGAAGTACTCCGGGTAGGAAGTTATGCCATAAACAAAGTTATGAAAAAATATTGCCAGAGACAGCTTTTCTTTTCCCAGACTAGTTGAAAAATGCAAGAACTGCGAGGAGGGCAGATTCTGAGGAAAGGAAAGTGAATTCTGAGTACGCATTCCTGGTAAGTGGGCCCATAACCTGCTCCCTGGATTTGGAAGGGCGAGGATAGAAATTAAAACCCTCATGTAGGTTTCAGGGGTGGAACCCAGCGAGGCAACGAGCTATGAAGGGAAGCACTCCTGAGTTCCTAAGAACTCGGGGGGTGCAGTAGAAACATCTGTGTGGCACATCTAGGCGGAGGAGACTTCAGATAATCTTGGAAAATTCTCTGCTCTTCCTAAGTGGTGTGGGCAAGTGGCCACACTTTCTATGCAGCCCAGTCTGAGGCCCGAAAGTCACTGAGAAAAATCTGGCACTTCAGATTTTTGGGTACCTTCTGAGTAGTTTAAGGAATACATAGGCAATGCTCAGACCTCATGTCTGGAGGAGACCCAGTAGTCACAGCAATGTCTTATGCAGTTTTTTTTTTGTTTTTTTTGTTTTTTTTTTTTTTTTTTACAATAAGAAAGACATTTTACACTGTGGCTCAGGACACAAAAAATGTTTGTAAAACAGTATTTACAATGCTGGCTTATATTTTCTTTTCTTTCCTATTGCATTCTTTTATTTAAAAGTTGTATTGTGATCTACCAAGCTGATGTCATAGATTGAAACTTACAGTTTGAAAAACATTCTTTAGTTGATGCTAGTGGATGCCCTGTCTTGGCACTCTCTAACCCCTCCCCACCGATGGGCTATATATACAAAAGGGGTTGGAGACCTCCAAATTAACTGACATTGGGGCCAAATGAGATTAGGTAAAGTTATAAAAATATAGTTATATTTTATGCACATCTGGTATATGGAAGAGAAAGTTGCATCTATTACAATATTCACTGCTTATATTTAATAAAGACGTACATTGGAAATTGAGTAGGAAATGAATGCTAGTATCTTGCTTTTCCCAAAATGCTTTTCCTAACTATAGCAATTGCGAGTTAAGGAGGATTGTCATATTCACATACCAATGGGAAAAGTGTGACCCACTTCCTGGTTCATAGAAGGCCATCTTTTCTCTGTACCTTTACATGGCAGAAGGAAGAAGGGAGCCTCTGAAATTTATTTTAAAAGGGTACTGATCTCATTTATGGGAGTTATCCTTTCATGACCTAACACCACCCAAAGTCCCCATCTCCAAATATCACCATACTGAGCATAAATTTGGGAGAGACAAAGAGAATCAATCAGACTATAGCAATTGCGAGTTAAGGAGGAATGTCATATTCACATACCAATGGGAAAAGTGTGACCTAACCTGTAATAGCAAGAAAGTGACAGACAGGCAGACCAATAACAAGGTTCCATTTGAGTCCAAACCTTAGGCAGTCCATGAGGTCCAGGATGAAGGCCTTTTTTTTTTTTTTTTTACATCAGTTATCCAAATAATCCAGACTCACTCTATAGCTTTTGAGTCTCACTATAAACCTGGAAGGATCAAGATCTTTGATGAAAACAGAATGAAATAAAACAATTACACTTGTCCTGATAAAACCTTCACTCTATCCCTTATTTCTGATCACATATTTTTTTTTAGGAAATCTTTGTTTAAGTAAAATATGTTACATCTTTATAAAGTATCTTGTCCTAACCAGGAAGTCACAAATTAAATACCTCTAGGGGCCAAATAGAAAACAAATAAATGTATAAAACTAGGTGTAAGAGAGTAAAGGTGATTATGAAAAACTGGAAAATTCTATGCTCTATCTAAAGACAACCAAACACATTTTAAAAACCATTGTGTAGGCCTAAAACAATGGTCTGTAGCTGAATTCAGATTTGGTCCATCAGTTTGCTCTTCAATCAAGAAACATAATTCAGTTAATCTGAGTATGATGAGAATATGAATACAGATCTGACAACTCCATCCAAAACTCAGCTTAATCCTGCTAAGAGCCCAGGTCTCAAATCGCTATCTGCTGGACCTGACTTGAAGCAGACATTAACTCAGTGCAAGGGAGCGGGAAACTATTTATGGCAGGGAATGGGGGTGGGTGAGATGGAGATGGTGATGGAAAGTTATATCAGCTTCGCCTAGAAACTTTTTCAAAATGTGTACATCCATTTACTTCCCTTCTCACTCCTAGATCATGATGTGAACCACCCCAACCAAAGCTGGCTACCCCTCCCCAAATAAGAATGATTGCTATAAAGAACTGTTGTTAACTGCTGGTGATATTATTTATTACTTTGATGTGAGGGGAGTATAAATAAGATTGAAAGCCTTTGCCTTTGAAGGTCATCTACTTCAATAAGATTTTGACTGCTTTATAAAAATTCATTTTTTTCTCTACCTTCAATATCTAGTCCCAATAAAGAATAGCAAGGAAATCTGATCTTCTCTTGTAAAATCACTATTTTCTTTCCTTGATTCAATGTTTTCTCATTATTTCAGATATAGTTCTTAAGAAAAATTTTTAAAATTTGAAACATTTCTTTCTAATGGGCTGTCTCCTTGTGCCTCCTGCCCCTACCCAGTAAAGAGAAACATTCTTATTGTCTCAGGATGCTACAGATGTACATCATATATATGCAAGTGAGGTGTGCATTTTTTTTAAATGGATACTATTTTAAGGTAACATAATTTGCCAGTAATTAAAGAAAAGGTTCAAAATAGGCTTTTACTAATTATACCCAGAGAGTACAAATACAGATACAGGCATACCTCATATCAGTGCATGTCACTTTATTGTGCTTCACAGATGTTGCATGTTTTACAAATTGAAGGCATGACCTTCTACCAGCAAGAAGATTCCAACTGGCTTCATTGTGGTGATCTGGAACCGAACCTGCAGCATCTCTGAGGTATCCTCCATATGTGTAATAAGATGGAGAAAATATTATTCTCCTGAATTCCAGGGACTGGAAAGGGCAATCTGGCTTGACTGGGCTGCTTATCAAAAGTAAATGCTTGAGGTAGAGAGAGGGAACACTAGCATCTATGTCCTGCAGAGGTGTGTTAAGATCAGGACAAGTTGTAGAATGTAAGGCGGAGAGGCAGTAAGATAGAGGCTTGAAACTTTTTAAACCTAAGTAAAGCTACAAAGCTTCTCTGTTATCACAAGCATGGCTGGACTTTTTAAATGGAAGACAGTTATGTCCATGTTGTGATTCTTGAAATCTACTTAACCATGCAAGTTCTTTCTCTCTCTCACTAAATTTTTGCAATTATATCTTAAGTTGTTATCCTTTATTCAGGTAACTTTTCTCTCTAAAACATTTTTGCTCAGCTGCCAAACTGATGCTTCTAAAGCATTCAAAAAATTGTGCCCTATTTAAAAACAACATTTGGTGACTCTTGGTCACATTACAAGGGAATGCCAAACTTATCACAACATATATATGACCCTTCATGATGTTATCCCAGTGTAGCTTTCTAAGTTTATCTCCCATTATTCTCTCCTCCAACCTTTGTTCCGCTAATGAAGGGCATGCTGACATTTCCCGAAGGAGCCATGCTTTCTCTTTGTTCACACTGACAAATCCAGTATTTACTGACTCTTGGGTCAGAAATAATCTGCAGTGAAAACTTGAGTTACATTAAGGAGGGGAAAGCAACGTACTAGGAAATGAAGACAGAGTCAAATGCAGGTGATAGTGATATCTCTAATTTTTTAACAGTTTAGTTATAAATGTTCACATGTTTTTTATTTTAAAAAATTATGAAAATGAATATTCACCCTCAATTCCTTAGATAAGAGTTGGATGCTGCATTGACTTCATTAATTCATATGATCAAAAACCTAGTATAATAAATCTAGATTGGAAATCAGACTTTTCAACATTCTTATTAGCAATAGTGTCTTTTCTATATAGCCATGGCAACCATTTCTCTGCAAGTAATTTGGGTATGGTTCATAAAGGGTTGGTTTTGTAGAAAAGCTGCAAGCAATTTGTTTTCCTCAAAAAAATGAACTGAGTAAAATGAGATTATATAATATGAGACTATCAAATTGTATTATATAAATGCAAATAAAATAAAATTTATTCTCTTTAAAGTGCTGCTGGGTATTAAGAAGAGCCTAATGGGATTTACATGAATTCTCATAAATAAAACTCCTGAGGTTACTGGTGTCCTCAGATAGGAGGCAGAGGACAGTGAGCTGAAGTCTCTGACATTTTATAAGATCACGGTTTTCTTTTTTAAAAAGCTTTTGTAAGTAATCACTTAATATCACTTTTCATGAACTGATAGAAAATTTTAAAAGATTGTTGCTTCAGCCATCAGTGTTCAGCATACAAATTTCATTTGACCCATTTGGATTTCACTGGTTTGTAGATAAGAAGGGTCATTCTGAGGACAACGTGGTATAGTCAGATTTTTGCCAGGTTGTTGTCATTGAAAAATGATAGCGATATTGTGTCATTTAATGGGAAACTATGGATAATTTGTAATCCCACTCAAATTAGAAGCTCCATATGGTAAAAAATTACATTGTGTAGCATTCTGCATTTTATTAAGCAGTCAAGCTAAGAAGGTCATTCAGGCATTTGAATACTAAAATTTGAATGGTAAAAACTGAAGTAACCCTTCCCTCCCTTGAAAAATCTGGATAATATAAATTGTAGCTATATGAAAGCTTTCAGTTTGTTTTAAGGTTATGTTTAGATTTCTAGTTTTTCTTTTGAGCTTCCCTGACTCTTCTTCTTGCTATGTATGATCCACCACTTTCATCTATATACATGTGAATTGATGTATAATATGTATCTAGTCTATCAGCTTCACAGCCAAACCTTTTATAGTAAATGTTTAATAATAGACTGGTAAATGTTTAATAATAGACTTTGGGCAGGAGAGAAATGCCTGATCTGTAATATTTGCTGATTTCTGTGCTGTAAATATCCCCACTGTGGCTGATTTCAAGCTATCAATGACATCACTGAATGCAAAATTAGAAAGAGATGTGAATTGGCTCACCACCACATTGTGTTTCTTCTGTATAGATATGTTAGACATAAATAATCTTGAGAGCATAGATAATAGTAAAACGTAGTAAAATAATTAGGAGATGATACAGTTTTAAGTATTTCTTACCTTTATTTTAATAGAATATATTTCATTTTAAGTGAATATAATTTAATTTTAATACTTGGCTATAATAACCGGCTCATGAGAGTCTTGACAATTAACCTACTTGCATATCCTGGTTTGAGGCTGGCTCTAGCACATCAGTGATTAAAGGTGATGCACCATGGTATGGAGTTTGAATCTCACTTAAATGACTAAGCTTTGAATATGTTTATAAACTCGACAGTTCCTTTCAGAAATCAGAATGCAGAAAGTTAACCAAATGAATGAGAACTGCCCTCGGTCTGGCCTAAACACCTAAACCCTACATAATTTGATTCTCTGGTGCATTTTTTTCTCTCCATTTGAAAATATCTGAAATCGGTATGTATCTTATAATTGAGATATGTACTTTTCTCATCATTTACTTTGCAATGTTCTATGGTACCTAAAATAATAGTGCATTTTAAATTATGTCATCTTATAGTTGATGAAATATGGCACTTTAAAATATGAGAAATTGCTGATTTAGCTAAGATGATTTTCTTATTGGCAAATGCAAGAAAGCTCCCTTGTGTTCCAGGAATTGAGTATCTTAACATTAATTCAGAATATCTAAGTCCTGGGAGGTAGATGTGGTAAAAGGAGTCAGATATGTGATGGCAGAAAGAAATCTAATTATGGGAGGTGAACATACAATGCAATATATATATATGACTTACTGCTGAAAAAAATTAAAAATTAAAAAAAATGTAAATAGAAAAAAAACAATCTAAGTCCTGTTGTTAGTAGGCACAAAAAAGGCCCAATCTAACAAATAGAGTGAGTTGACATTAAAATGTTCTAGGTCTTAAAGTCAAGACTATCATGTTCTGAGAAGAAAGCATTATTATTTTTCTGCTCATCATAGCTTCAATGTTAACATGCATTGTGTGAAGCATGAAGCATGTGCTAATCTATTTCTTGTAGTAATTGAGTATATTCATTATGTGTTTTAATGATGGTAAATAAGGGGTTGTTAATGCAGAAAAAGCCTGTAGGTGACACTTGAAACATAACTGAGTATTAAGACCAGACAGATAGAAAATTGCCTTCAGTTCACTTCTGTTGCCAAGTCATTCCATCTTCTGATTTTAGAGGAAAACCGTGTTGATTTCATGTCAAGGCAGAGAAACAAATAGGGAGTTCTATTTTCTTTCTGCACATGGCCTGCTGTGGCAAATTACTTCTGTCTCCTCTTTGTACACATTAATGGAATGAAAGTAGAAAAATAAAAGGGTGGTACTTCTTTTGTGGAGCTTAATTGTTGGTTCATTTTTTATCTTTTAAAATAGAAAACAATTTTACTTTATGTTTCTCTATATGACTCTATGTATTTAGTGAAAATATTTGAAAAATTATGCACAATAATTCCATCACTCAGAAACACTTTTTTTTGCAGAAATTTTTGTGAATATCTCTGACTTTCCCAGAAAATTTTTTTAAATATGATATCACTATTCTAAGACAATGAACATTGTAAGGCTTTATAAAATGCCTCCAGGAATTTGGATGGGTTTACACTCTTAACAGTAGTTTATAAAAGTGCCTATTTCATTGCACCCATGCTAACATCAGATATTATCTTCTAATTTATCAGTTTAATAGCAAACAATGTCACCTCACTGTTTTAATTAATTTGTGTCTATTTGATTAATGATGTTTTTATTAAGGTTGAGTTGCCTTATCCATGTTTATTAGCCATCTACATTTCTTTTGTGAATAGCTCATTCATATCTTTGTCCACTTTATTTTAGAATGTTTATATTGTGCATGGCAATGTATAAAAATATCTGTATATAAAGAATAACAACTCCTGTAATGTATATTTCAAATATTCTTCTCAATTCAGCTTTTTTAAAATAAAATTTTAAATTGTAAAAGTAATTATTATTTACATTTTGGAAATTTTTTTCTTTTGATCTTTCTTTGATTTTACAAATTCTCATAGACTCATATGAATTCAAATTCATATCTATATGTTATGTTTATATCCAGATTTTTTATTTAAGATCATATTGTGACCTATCATAGAAGTGATATTTGCTTATCTTAATTTCGGTTCCTCCCAATCTTGAGACAAGGACTTGGGTGCAGATGTTCAGCTCGCATGTACATAAGAGGTCAGAACCAAGATCTGACAATTCAAATGGCAGAGATAAAAAAGGCTACTTTTAGACTAGATTGTTGACAGTGAAATGAAGAATAAGCTAAAGGGGCCCATTCCCCTTGATCTTTGTCCCACACACTGAAGCAAAAGGACGGAGAAAACTGCAGCATGAGTTGTAGACCAAGTCTAAACTGCTGCCAGTGATTTTATATTCTGTAGTTCTATTCTGATGGGGCCAGGGCAGAAGGTCTCACAATTCATCAAAATGGGAGAGGTGGTGAGAAATCATCCTGATAACCAGCCAATAAGGGAGGCTAGTGGGAGATGGCCTCATATCAGTTCATTACAGATGGTCCATTTTCTCCTGTTCTGGATGGAATATGAAGTGTTTCACCAAGACTCTGATAATTGTGATAACAATTTGCCTATACGAATAACAGCAAGATCAGTTGAACTGTTTTCCCATAGCAGGTAGTTACATAGAAAGTGATGCCAAGAAACAAAAATTAATGAAATGGAGAAAAGGAAGGTCAGTAAAGTGGACAGGAATTAATGGGTTATTGCTGTGAGCAACTGTGGCTCAATCCCACTGGGAGCCCTCTGGCAAACTGTGTAGACCTACAGTTCCCAACCTTCTTGGCACCAGGGACCGGTGCTTCTATGAGTATCTAATGCCTGATGAGCTTGAGGTGGAACTGAGGCAGTAATGCTAGCGCTGGGAAGTGGCTTCAAATGCAGATGAAGCTTAGCTTGCCCACCTACCGCTTACCACCTGCTGCACAGCTGGTTTTTAACAGGTCACTGACCAGTACCTGTCTGTGGCCTGGGAGTTGGGGACCCTTGATGCAGACTGTGCTTCAAACGTACTATGGGATGGAGAGGCTGAGACATCGATCCCCAACTCTCATCCTTCACTGGTAAGGGGTTCCTCCTCACTGATTCTATGCCCTTTCTAGGAGATTTTGAATGTGGGTTAAGGAAACTCCGAGAAAGCCAGAGAAAACCTTTGGGCAGAGAACTCTTGAGGCCTTCAGGCTGAGATCTGTCAGCATTTTGAAAGTTATTTACAGTAGCTGCAGGTGAACTCAGAGGTGGGCAAAAAGGATATGGGCCGCATCTGTGGCGGCAATGCAGAACACAGGAAAAACTAAGCATTATAAACAGAGATAAACACCTTAATTTCATACTATGAGGTAATTTTATTAACATTTCAATCGTATTTTTCAGTATTTTTTCAATGATTAGAAGATACTATATAATTAATTTTGTTTTTAAAAACCTTAAACTATTTTATAATAATTTATTTATATTATTATAAGTGCTTCATGAACAAATTTTTTTCTATTGAGATTAAAGTTTATTTAGGGATAAAATACACACAAGACATTATAAAAGTAACACTGTAAATTAAGAATTATTGTTCCAAAAATTATGTAAATTTTGATTTAGAACATTAGTTTAAAGGGAAGACAGGATTATGAAAATAGCAGGAAAGATTTCATAGTAGAGAAGAATTTTTGGCTGGATGTTGAAGGACTAAGTAGAAAAATGGCTAAGGTGTTTAGGAGCATATCAGCTAAAATTAAATCAGGTGTGGCCTAAATATAGATTCTGAAACAAAATTAAGCAAACTCTATTAGGAGAGTGTAGTAGAAAAAATAATTCCTCCCTCCCCACACCAAAAATGTCCACTTCCTAATCCCTGGAGCCTCTGAATATGTTACAATACATGTTAAAGGGAAATTTAGGTTGCAGCTGGAAGTAATGTTGCTAATTAACTGACCTTCAAATAGGGAGATTATGTTGGATGATCCAGATGAGTCCAATAGCATCATCACAAGAGTTTTTAAAAGTGGAAGGTAGAGGCAGAAGAGCAGTCAAAGTGATGTGCTTTGATGGGAGGAGAGTGTCTGCCATTGCAGGCTGTGAATAGAGGAGGGCTGGGAGGGGGCATGACTCAAGGAATGTGGGTGGTATCTAGAAGCTGAAAAAAGTAAGAAAGGAGATTCTCCACCAAAGCCTCCATGAAAGGAAGACAGACTGTGGACGCTTTGATTTTAACCCAATGAGAGCCCAGATTGATTTTGCCTGCAAAGTGGTGAGTCCTTGTACTTTGTATACTTGATTTCTTTTTTCCCTCAACCAAATGTGTGTGTTCCTCTGTTTCTATCATCAGTGACCCTTCACATCGTTGCCTCTGGGTGGTTTTTAGTTTTCCATTTTTACACTTTTTATCTTTTCTTGAAAATTCTAAGAGAAGTTCTCAGTTTTGACTTCCACATCTCTAATTTTATTTTCCACGGAGTCAAATACATTTAGCTGTTACATTTTCATATTACTCACTTCTGTTTTCTAATTTTCTAAATGTCTGTTTTATCTCTCACTGAGCCTTCTTAACCTAATCATGTCTATTAATATTTTTATTTCACCGACCTTATTTTTCTTTTCAGAAATATCTGTTTTTTTTATTTCTTCTGTACTTGCTTCATCTTCTCTCATTTTATTATTTTATAATATTTTTTAAAATAGAAGTTATTTCTTTATCTTTTTTGAGCATCCTGAGGATATACGTTTAAAGCTTTTGTCAGCCTATTTTATAAAATTGTGTAGTGAGTTTATGTTCTTGTGTTTTAATATTACAGATGGTTTTGCTTTGTGTGGGAATTTTTGTTCCACCCCTTCTCATCTTTTCTTTTTCCTTGGGTCCTTACCTTTTACTGTCATTTCAGAGCTTCTTTTTCATGTGATTATTTCAGATTTAGTCACAGAATCAGTAGGTGGCTTGATTCATTTTCTGCTCTTTAAATTCTGTGACCTCTAGACAGAATTTCTAGACCCACAGTCTTCCTCAAAACTATAGTCACAGGTGGTAGTTGGTAACTATTTTTATTTAGCTACCTTTCTGAATACTCTGAATGACACCTCCAACTCCTGTCTTCAAACAATGAGCCAAGGACTACTTTTTAACTGTCTTAACCCTTTTCCTGTTTTGGAAAAAAAAAAAAAGTGTGCTTCGCTGCCACCATTAATTTAATATCACATGTAGGAATGCTACATTTTCTAGAATTTGATGTTTTCAGCCACCGAGAATTACTATATTTTTAAAATGGAAATACCACTACTAACAACAGAATGCTATAAATAGAATGACATTTTTTGTTTCCAAAGACTATCACTATAGTAGAGCAATGTGAAAATAATAATAAAAATGGGGTATCTTTGGGTAAACGCTGCAGCCGCAAACACCACTGCTGAATATTCCCAGGACAAATGGGATATGAGTTAAATGGTAGGGGCTGAACTTCTAGCAGCTGCTGCCTGCCAGAATTCAGTAGGTCCAAGACCTCAGTTCTTACTACTTTGTGTTTTTGTTCTATTTCCACTAAAAAGGTGTTTATCTAGGTTTTGTGTCTATGTCTTTTTGCCTCTATTTTAATATGCTATAATTTCTCTGTTTGGCATGCAGATGGATTATTTAAGTGTGAACTTGTACAAATGGAATAGAACTTTTTATTTTAGAAGCCATTTTTATACAGTGTTTACCTTCAATATTTGGTTTGCTATACATATATTCCTTTGAGAGTGAAGTTGTATCTTTTTGGTGCAGACATATACCAAATACCATATCACCCTGGTGTATTTGGTGCCTGTTTCACACTCTAATGGATTTGGTAAGGGTTTGATTTGTTTGCCCATTCCAAAATATCATAGATCTAGACTCTAAATGTAAACCTTCCTTCTGGTCTAACAGTGATTGGTGTGTGTGTGTGTGTGGGGGGGGGGTGGTTTCTGAACCATTTGCTATTCCTCTGTTGTCATTTTGTTAGTGATACTCTAACTAACAAAATGGACAGGAATTAATTTGGTTTAGTGTGACTGTCTTGGATTATCTTATTTGATTTCACTTAGAGAGAATTGTGCTTTCAACATTTGTCTCTGTTTAGCAAGTTATAGCAGTGTAATTCCACAGCTAGAGTGATGGGGAAAATATCGAGTATAACCACACTTCTCCATTAAGCCAGGATGCCCCCTTTTTCTTGCTCTGAAAGAGTGCCCCACAGAAGATAATTTAGGTGTTCCACTTTGGTGTCTTTCAGCCACCAGGAGGTGTGTTGTACCTTTCAGACTGGCCTGCTATCTTGGAAGCCTAGTGGTTCACCCGATTTATACATAACAACCACATTTTTCCTTTTAGAAGATTTTAACACTTTCTTTTCTGAGATATAACTCATTGTCCTTTCCTGTGATGCTTATTCCCTTTCTGCTTTACACAGTCTCTGGTTTCCCCATTTAAGCAGGTTCCCTTATGTTGTCCTCCCTGACACCACCTTATCTGAGATGAGTGCCAGGGGATGGTAAAGGGGTTGTGGTGGAGGGTTGATCAAATAACACATTAACATTATTGTTACAACAGCAACAGAGTAAACCTTTTAGAGGTTTGGGAGTGTCCTGGTGCTTCCCCTTTATCTCCCCGTTTCATCTCAGTCTCCTTTGATTCTCACAATAGCTCTGAGTGAGAGAAGTAGCATTGTTTGCTCCATGCTATAGATGAAGGTCCTGAAACTCACAGAGAAGTGACTTGTTGAAATCACAGAGCTATTAAGTGTCAGAAGAGGGACTAGTGTCATTTTCTTGTTCCAACAATATTTGCTGAAAAGCACAAAGTGGAGCTCCTATATGAGAAAGTGGGTCCTACTAGCACACATATAATTGAAAATGGGCCATTTTTACATTTCAAGAGCCTATTTGTACCTATTTGCAAATGGACACATTCTGAAAATAGGCAGACACATTTATCCCTTTTTATCTCCCTGTTCTGGTGGTGGGTGCCTGGCTTTCATCATAATCTAGAGTGAGAGACAATGTGCATTAACTAAATTTCTGCCACTTTTCATTAATTTTGCAGTGCTGTTATATTTGGAAATTCTATCTAGCAAAATTGTGTAGCAACTTCTTGTATGAAGAACCTATGAAAACTTTTGGCAGATAAATATTTACTGGTAAAATCACCTGTTCACCGAAAATTATTTAATATTCCTCAATAAATGCCTTTTGGTGATGTCTTAACTTACTTTGGAATTACTGTACTTTTTCTGCTCTTAAAGTGCTGATGATAAAAAAAAAAGGAGCTATCAAGCCATGAAAAGACATGGAGGAACCTATTACTAAGTGAAAGAAGCCAGTCTGAAAAGGCTACATACTATATGATTTAAACTATTAGCATTCTTATAGAGACAAAACTGCGGTGACAGTGACAAGGTTAGTGGTTGCCAGAGATTTATGGAGAGAAGGAGGAGGGATGAACAGGTGAAACACAGGGCATTTTTAGGACAGTAAAACTATTCTGTATGATACAGTAATGGTGGCTACATGATTTCATGCATTTCTGAAAACCCATAGAACTTTAAAACATAAAGAGTGAGCCCTAATGTAAATTATGGATTTCATGTAAATATATAACAATATTATTTATCAATTATAACAAATGCCTCACACTAATGTAAAATGTTATTAATAGGGTAAATTGCGTGTGTTTGGAGAAGAGGAGATATATAGGAATTCCTTGCACTTTCTCCTCAATTTTTCTATAAATCTAAAACTAGTCTAAAAAATAAAGTCTATTAATTAAAAAAAAAAGGTGATGTTCCTTGTGCCCTACAATACATGTGGAGGCACTAGAATTTCTAAGAAGCTGTTCTCTTCAAAGCGCTTTTTTCATTCCTTAGGGAGAGAAACTACACATGCATCTCTATATATTCATGAAAGTTACAAAAGCTTTGTGTTAGAAATATTCTTTGTTCATTCTCTTCAACCTCAACAGTTTTCTTTTCTTCAATCTGAAATATCTCTAATATTGGACGTAGCTCAGGGGTGATTTTTAAAGGGAATGTGAAATTCAATTTATTCACATGAGTTATGAGATAGAGAATAAAAACACTAAAATTATTTTCTTGTCTTTAGCCTATAGGCATTTTAACACTCATAAATCTTAAATAACTGCAGTTAAACATCCAGTTTTGCAGGGTGAAAAACACATAGAAAGATTGCAGTTTAAAAAAATAGTTTTTTCACCTCTTGAATATCTGAAGTACTCAAACTTCTTACAGATGCAGTAGTTATAATTGTTCATGGAGAGAGGCTAATTAAAAAATTTATATGAATAAAAATATTAGGAATTGAATGTTTTATATACAGCTTTATAAAAAACAGTTTTATCTGTACTAAGGACATTATTGGAAGTAGAAAATAATTAATACTAAATACTTTATGTTTTTCTACATCCACATTTCTGATGTGGTATTTAGACTTTTTTACTTTTAATTTGAACCAGTAGGTGCACTAAAATTCTCTAGCAGCATAATGCCATATAAGGTGACAGCATTAGTCAACAATCAGAAGAGTGAAACTTTCCTAGTAGAGCAGGGCACACACAAAGCCTCCAGAATTACTTGTTATGTTGATTAATAACCAGTGTGGCTGTATGAATATATATGTATGTGCATATTGAGTATAGGAGCCTCAGAAGAAACATCTGAGAAACTGACATCATTAAGCAAGGGCAGAGCCCTAGGTGGTTTTAACTAAGCAATTTTATTGACTGATTGATTGATTGACAGATATTGGCTAAACTTTGTTTATTGAAATTTGTTTTATAATTTTTGTTTGGACATAATCCCTGTTCAAAGGAATTATTCCTTGGCAGAGGCTAGGCAGACTAGAACTCTTGGGACAATTCTGGCCTCCAGTCTGTTCTCTCTGTAGCCCACAACCTTTTTTTGTACTGCCCAGAAACCAAGAGTTTTTCATTTTAAAGAGTTAAAAAGCAACAGAGACCATTACATGGCCCAGAAAGTCTAAGATATTTTTTATCTGGCCCTTTAACAGAAAAAGTTTGTCAGCCTCTAACTTAGAAGGTAGGAACTTGGAGATTCAATCCTGTTTTCCTATAACTAGATTAATTTGAGTAGCGCTTATCTCTGCTTCTTCCACAAAAAAATGGTTGGAGTAATTTACTTGAGGCTTTTTTACCTCCTCTGTTGAAGGAACTTTAATGTATTCTTATTACTTATATTATTAATGAAGTCCAATAATTAGCAACCTCTCCTCAACCCAAGTCCTGAACAAAATGTTAAATAAGAAAAAAGGATGATAGATGAAGGCCAAGCATCACCTTCCTCACTGCTTACAGTGAACTTTAGGGGCTAACATCAGTGAAGTAGCATTGTATAAAGGTCAACTGGGCCCTATCTGCCCTAAGCAGTGTGAGGCCAGGTCAGGGCTCTCCATGTGAAGGGCACAAGATTGTGTGTGTGCCCCTATGGGCAGCTTCTTAAAGGAGAGAGGAAAAAAATAGGGCAGAGCTGCACTGATCATTCTTTTTTAATTCTTAAATTTACTGACCACACAGGTCAGTCTTCCTCCAAAAAAAAGCGGGGTGGGGGGGGGCAATGAAAAACCAAGGGTCAATTTATATGAGTGCTTGATTCACATTAAAGAAAAACGAGTAAGAAAAAGCTACCATTTTCTACAATGTTAATCTTCAAATCCTGAATGTGGCCCACAAGGTACATCATCCTTCCCTCCATTTCCCTTGTCATTCCGTCTCTCCAATTTCATCTCTTATTACTCTCCTTTACTTCAGGTTATAGCTTTATTAAATATGATTTGCTAAGATTGGTCTCTTCACCTTGACTCTATCACCCAGTTAGTAATGTACTTCTTTCATAATCTGTATCCATCGTTTGCATAGACTTCCATTCAGAATTGACCTCTTCCAGAGACTCTTTGCTATTTACACAATGATTTGCTCTGTCCTCTATTGTCTACTGTGCATCCTTCCATTTCCTAAGTTTTCATCTTAATATGATAGCATGTTTTAGTAATGATTGGTGGTTTTATAGCCACCATTTATTGACCATTTATTACTATATGCTAGGCATGATGCTGAGTGTCTTTTATACATTCTCTCATTTAATCTTCACAGAGGTCCTAATAAAGTAGATCCAACATTTTGAAATACAACATGTTGTGCAAAAATGAGGATTGCTATTTAGTAATTTCATGGATCAATTTCCTAAGATGTTATATATATGTTTATTTTTTTCAATTGCAAAGTTCTCAAATTGCAAAGTTCTCAGAGGAGTAGTGGCTCCTCATTGTGGGTTCCATTGCATTTAGCACATTGTTCTGAAGAAAAAATAGATGGTTCAATATATTTTTTATCTTGACTCATGGGACTAATTATATAAAATTAATAATAAAAGGAATAAAATAAAATTAATTGTTTTTAATATGATCTACAAATTGCTGAGAGTTACTGATGTAGCAGAGGAAAGGAATAAATCTTAAAAATAAAATCAGTGAAAACTGTAGATTTTTTGTTTTTAGCTTGTATATAAGCAAAATGTCAAACATATGTATATATAAAGGATAATAAAATAATCTCTCATAATCTGCCATTAAGCTTCAACTATTGTCAACTCATGTTAAGTTTTTTCATCTATACCCCACCCACCCCAGATTAATTTAAAGAAAATTCCCAGCATCATATTATATCACTTTATCTGTTAATATTTCAGTATGTCTTTGTGAAAGATGAGGGCACATTTTAAAAAGAAAAAAAAAATGACAATTATGTTATTACCCCCAAACTTAATAATTCCTTAATATTATCAAATACCCAGTTAATGATTAAATTTCTCTAGTTACATCTATTTTTTTTTAAGGGTAGTTTGAATCAGAATCTGAAGAAGATCAATACAGTGTAATTGGCTGATAGCTTGTTTAAATCTCTCTTAATCCATAGGTTTCTTCTCCATTTCTTTTTTATTTTGTTCTTGCAATTTGTTATTTTTTTTAAAAGCTGGGTCATTTGACTTTGATGGATTCTCATTGTGTGGACTTTGCTGCTTTTATCCCAGTGTATTTTACCATGTTTCTTTATCCCCTGATTCCTGTAAGTTGATTGTTATGTCTAGAGGCTTGATCAGATTTAGGTTCAAATATTTTATCAAGAATGTTTTAAATTGTATTATATACTTCTATTAGGAATTTTTATTTGTCTCTTTTGTTGAGTTAGCAGCCATTGATAATCATTAGCTCATTCACTCTTTAGGGATTGTGAAATAGTGGTATTGTAATTTACCATTTCTTCTTCATTTGCTGGTATACTTCTGTAAAGAGAGATAGCACTACATTAACTATAAGGCTACTCCAAAATACATTTCTCTACTCTGAGGTAAACACTTAATGTATTCTTTGACTTACTATTTTTCGAAATAATGACTCACTTCATTAATATTCTTTCAAGATGACTAACAAGATTTTTCTTTTTTTTTAGAATCATAATGTACTTGCAAATTTAAATATATTTGTATTTTAATTTGTTACACTGTTTTTCTCGATGCTCAAATTTTCTATCTTTGGTCAATGGGAGTTTCTTTAAGTTGGTTCCTGAGTCCTTCTAGGAATTTTGATAACTTTCTTGCTTTCTACTATGACAGGATTTTCCAGACTAATCTTGAATGTTTTCTTGCCATGGCAAGGAAGCAGTCTTCACTCCGAAGATTCCTGGTTTCTTTTGGTGGAAAATAATATTGAGACTGCAATCTGATGGGGTATTAATTATTATAGGGTTGGTCATTGGTCATTATGTGTAGGCTTATTCAGATAGTCAAATTGGAAAATTTATTTTTTTTGAAAGATAAAACTGAGTATATATTCATACTTCAAATTCAAACACTGGACTAAAGTTTTTGTTACCTTGCTAAACTTAATCTGTATCTCTCTTTTCTCAGGCCCAAGACTTCATTCTGTAAAACACTAGCATACTCATTTTCTTCCCAATTCACAGACAACAGTCTTAGAATAGTATCAATACTACCACCTATACTATAATTACTTGAAAAGATTTAAGGGTTTTCTTTTTACAATACTTTATGTCCGTAAAGCAAATATTTCTTGGAATGTACAACTAAATAACTCCTTTCTATGTAGCTATATCATCAATTCAAATGTTAAGTCCATATGTTCAAATTTTAAGGAATTTTTTTATTTTAAAATTGATTTAGTTTTGTAATTATATACTCTATTTACATGGTTTCTAATTCAACTATACAAAAACAAGATGTATTCAGGAAGATCTAACTTCTGTCCCTGTGTCTCATGCCCTATTTTTTTTCTCCCTCATAAGTAACCACCAAACATTTTTGTGGTTTATCCTTCTATTTTTTAACCTTTCTATTTTTAAGTAAAGAAGTGTATGTGTGTGTGTGTATAACTGTCTCTTAGATAAATATAATAATTTATATGCTTTACTGTACAGTAGAAACTGGGAATCACTGAATATGAAGAGAAATTCCTTATTTCTTTTGACAGCAGCATAGAGCTCTGCCATGTGACTATTCCATATTATATTCAATCCGTTTGTTATTGATGGACATTTCCACTTTTTTTTTTTTGCCATTATAAACAATACTGCCTTAGATAGTCTTGTAAAAACTTTTGTATTTTTTTCCCTGGAATCTTTAGGGTAGATTTTTGAAAGGGGAGTGCTGGGTCAAAGGCTAAACGTAATTGTACTTTTGATTAATAGTGTCAATTTCTTTTCTAGAGAGATTGATATATTTTACATTTATATCGGCAGTGTGAAATTGCCTGTTTCCCCATAGCCTCGCCAACAACAGTATATGTTGCCAACCTTTGTATTTTTGCTGAAATTATATCTCATTTAGTTTTAAAATTCTCATGAGAAAGATTGATTTCCTTTTCAAATGAGTAGGGGCCATGAGAATTTCTCTTTGGGTAAACTATCTCTGCATCTCTCTAGCCCATTATATTTTTCTTTTAAGGCTGATATTTTTCTTTTCCGTGTTTAGAAGATTTCTCTAATTTTGAAGACTTAACTTTTATTATATAATTTGCAAATGTATTTCCTCATTATATCATTTGTCTTTTTACTTGGCTTAGGTTGTCAAATGTTTGGGTCATAAACATATTTTAATGAATTTTATCAATATTTAATTATATGACTTAATGTTGTATCGTAGGGAAATTTTCCCCATTTCATGTAATAAAGCTATTCACCTATGTTTCCTTGAGTGGTTTTATGATATAATTTTTTTTACATTTTAAATCTCATAGAATTTTTGATGTGGTATAGTTGAAGATTAGATAAAATTTAATAATTATTGCTCTAATTATCACAACAGACTTTATTTAAAAGTCATGATTTTCTTACTGATATATTTTTTTTGGACACTTGTTCGTATGCTTTAAATTTCCATAAGCATGAAATCTATGTCTGGTTTCTACTCTATTTTTATTCAAACTTTAATAGCATACCAATTTAAGTATTGAGGCTTGATGATCTTTTTTAGTATTTTTTTTCTAGTCCTCCTTGTTCTTCTTTTTCTGAGTTATTCTAATTAATCTTACTTATTTTTATTTCTTCTGGTGTCTTAAAAATAACTAACTCCCCCCACCAAAAATGGTATTTTATTGAAGTTGTATTTATTTAGAAATTAACTCAGGGAAAATTTCACCTTTATGATGTTGGCTCTTCCTATCCAAGAATGTTGTATGCATATTCATTTGTTCAAGTCTAGTTTTGTATTTTTCAGAAATGTTTTGTTGTTTTCTTTATAAATTTTTGACATGTTTTACTAAACTGTATGCCTAAATCTAATCTCCTTTCCTCTCTCCTACTTTTGAAAATGAAGCCTTCTTTGTTGTTATATTTTCTAAGTTGCAAGTACTTAAATGAATGCTACTGATTTTTGTATGTTGATATTTTTTATCTTGCTATTGTATAAATTCTTTTATTTGTGGTAATTTTCCATTATTGTTGGGGTTTTGCCAGATCTATAATTGTTATGTACAAATAAAGAGGTATTACTTCTTCCTTTTCACCTCTTATGCTTCTAACTGCTTTTTCCTCTCTCTTCTTATTATTTATACCTCCAACAAAGTATTAAGCAATTATGAATTAAGAGAGAATTTTTAGACCTTTTTATA
The DNA here is from genome assembly GCA_004027375.1 of Macroglossus sobrinus. NCBI lineage: Eukaryota > Metazoa > Chordata > Mammalia > Chiroptera > Pteropodidae > Macroglossus > Macroglossus sobrinus. The sequence goes on from PVKZ01003026.1 coordinate 127,064, forward strand.
ATTTCAATAGGAAAGACTTTAGTGCTTTTTCTTTAAATAAGATATTGCCTTATAATGTCAAAGAAGTATATAAGTGCATTTTTTTGAGTATTAGTATTATTAATAGATGGTGAAATTTGGGGTATGATTTTTCTGAATCTGTGAAGTTGATTATATGATTATAATAATAGACTCCTTAGAATCTTATAATAAGCCCACTTAGTCATGATGTGTTATTTTTATATGCTGTCATAATCTTGGCTAAGATATATGTTTAATATATTTGCACTGATAATCATAGCGAGACTGGCCTGTCTGTAATTTTTTTTTTTGGTACAGTCTTCACGTTTTTGTGTCAATGTTGAATTCACTATCTGTGAGATAGGCTCTTAGAATTGGAAGATTTGGAGAACATCTTTTTCAATTCTTTCATTTCAAATATGATAAATATGAGCTTCTGGTAGGTTGAGAATGATGAATTTGAAATTCCATGGCTGGTAAGTTACCATTTTGGGTATGGATTCCTAATCTTATGATTTCTTTTTTCACTTTAGTGTTTTTTCTTTTGCTTTTTATCCTTACTTAATAATTTTGTTTTATTCAATTTATTTAAACAGAAACAGTTCATTCATTTCTCCCAACCCTATGCTCCATTTCTAGCAACCACCAATCTGTTCTCTGTATTTATGAGGTTAATTATATAAATAAATAGGTATAGATAGATATATATTTGTATCTATCTGTCTATCTATCTATCTATCATCTATCATCTATCATCTATCTATATTAGGTTCCACATATAAAAGAAATAATACAGTATTTTTTTTGTCTTATTTCACTTAACATAATGCCCTCCAGGTCCATCCATGTTGTTGCAAAAGCCAAAATTTCATTCTTCTTTATGGCTCAATAACATTCCTATGCTTGTGTGTGTGTGTGTGTGTGTGTGTGTACATACACACATCACAATTTCTTTTTCCATTCATCCATCGGTTTACACTTAGGTTGAATATCTTGGCTATTATAATAATGCTGCAGTGATCATGGAGGGTGCATACATCTTTTTGAATTAGTGTTTTTGTTTTCTTCAGTTAAATATCCAGAGTGGAATTGCTAGATCATATGGTAATTCTATTTTTAATTTTTTTTAGAAAACTTCATACTGTTTTCCTTAGTGACTGTATCAACTTACATTTTCAGCCTCAGTGCACAAGGGTTCCCTTTTCTCTATGTCCTTGCCAATATTTATTTCTAGTATTTTTGATAACAGCCATTTTAATAGGTTATTATGGTTTTGATTTGTATTTCCCTGATGATGAATGATGTAGAGCATCTTTTTATATACCTGTTGGCTATCTGTATATTTTTTTTGGAGAAATGTGTATTCATATCATCTGCCCATTTGTAATCAGATTATTTGTTTACTCTTGAGTTGTATGAATTCTTTATATATTTTGGATATTAGCCCCTTATCACATATATTATTTATAAATATTTTCCTACATTCAGTAGGTTGCCTTTTCATTTTGTTGATGGTTCCCTTTGCTGTGCAAAAGCTTTCTAGTTTGATATAGTCCTACTTGTTTATTTTTGCTTTATTTTGGTTTTGTTTTTGGTGTCAAATCCAAAAGATCATCAGCTGAACTGATGTCCCATCCCGCAGGACAGTCAATGAGGGACCCAAGCACTGAAAGAGAAGGGAGACAAGAAACGCGAAGAATGGAGACAAGACAGGCTTTCTGATCAAGTCTTATTTATTGTAGGTAGTGGTAGAGTATATAAAGGGGAGGATTTGCATAAGCACGGTTGCCTTGGATACCAAACCGCAGAACATTCCATTTCCTTATGTGACAAAAAAATGCAGAGGGGTCCCAGGAGAGGAGGGGGCTGCAAAATCAGATTAGTTTAAGCAAATGGCTCAAGGGGCCCAGGGCAAGTCAGGGCATGTCAGGGCAACTGACTTTATGCTGTCTATCCTATCAAATGGCACAGGGCGAGACAGACCCTGTCCCAAGGCGAAGTTGCCTAGATCTCAGGTATGAGAGCCTTGATAAGAACGGCTCCCCACAAACTGATGTCAAGGAGCTTATAGCCTAGAAGTTTTATAGTTTCAGGTTTTACGTACGCGTCTTCAAACCACTTTGTTTATTTTTGTGTCTGGTGTAAGATAGGGTCCAGTTTCATTCTTTTGCATGTAGCTGTTCAGTTTTTACAACATCATTTATTGAAGAGACTGCTCTTTCCCCATTGATTATTCTCCTTTGTCATAAATTAAATGACCATATGTACTTGGGTTGATTTCTGGGCTTTCTATTCTGTTCTACTGACCTATCTGTCTGTTTTTATTTGAATGCCATACTGTTTTAAGTACTATAGCTTTGTAATAGAGTTTGAAATCAGGGTGTGTAATGCCTCCAACTTTTTTTCTTCTTTCTAAAGGTTACTTTAGCTATTTAGGGTCTTTTATAATTAAATACAAATTTTAGGACTTTTTGTTCTACTTTTTTAATAAATGCCATTGGAGTCTTGGTTGGGATTGCATTAAATCTGTAAATTACTTTTGGTAGTATGGACATTTTAACACTATTCTTCTAATTCATGAGCATAAAATATTTCCGTGTATTTGTATCTTCAATTTCTTTCATTAATTTATTATAGCTTTCAATATGCAGGTCTTTCACCTCCTTGGTTAAATTTGTTCCTAGGTATTTTGTTGTTTTTGATACAGTCATATTTGGTGTTGTTTTCTTAATTTCTCTTTCTAATAGTTTATTATTAGTGTATAGAAACTGCCGGAGCCCGCCGGCTAAGATTGAACAGTTCCTGAGAGGGGGAGTGAGGATTGAGAAAAGAAAGAAAAAGAGAGAGAGAGAAGAGAGACAAAAGATAGAGTGGGGAGGGCTAACAGTAAATACTGCACCAGGAGTTTATTAAGCACAGCATATTTATACCCTTGGAAATGCATGAGAAACAAAACCCACAGATATGCTAACAATTGCTGAAATTTACATAAATTCTCTCACAATCTCTTTGATCCTGTTCTCTGTCTCCCATTCCCTGGGGCAAGGGACGTTCAACTCTTTACATTAAGCCAAACTTCCTCCTTCTGCATAGAGCCCACCTGCCCTGCAAACTTCTAGCTTGCAAGCAACTTTAACCCTGTCTGCAAAACAGGCAGCAGAAACGGCTCCCAACAAGAAACACAACAGATTTTTGGATATTGATTTTGTATCCTGCAACTTTCCTGAATTTATTAGTTCTAACAATGTTTTGATGGAGTCTTTAGGGTTTTCTCTATATAATATTGTGTCAACTGCAAATAGTGACAGTTTTACTTCTTCCTGTCTGATTTGGATGTCTTTTACTTCTTTTTTCTGGCTTAATTGCTCTGGTAAGAACTTCCAATTCTATATTAAATAAAAGTGGTAAGAGTAGGCATCCTTGTCTTGTTCCTAATTTTAAAGAAAAAGCTTTCAGTTTTCACCATTGAGTAGGATGTTAGCTGTGGGCTTGTCATATATGGCTTTTATTATGTTTGTTCCCTGTTTGCTTGTTTTATTGAGTTTTTATCATAAATAAATGCCAAATTTTGTTGAATGCTCTTTATGCATTTATTGACATAATCATGATTTTTGTTCTTCATTTTGTTAATGTAGTTTATTACATTGACTAGTTTGCAGATGTTGAGTCATCCTTACATTCCTGGAATAAATCCCAGTTAATCATGATATATGATCCTTCTAATGTATTGTTGATTTGGTTTGGTAATATTTTGTTGAGAATTTTTTGCATCCACATTCATTAAGGATATTAGCCTGTAATTTTCTTGTGCTCTAATTATTTTAGTGTTCTTTTTTACCGTTTTGACAATAAAGGAATAGACTGAAAAATAATCAAAGCAGTTGTAAAATCTCAAGAAGCCTTATATTTTGGGCCATGCAGCTGTTTGAGCTATACATAGCTCAAATGTGTATAGCTCAGATGTGCTCTAGAACAAGGGTCCCCAATCCCTGGGCCATGGACCAGTACTGCTGGTCCATGGCCTCTTAGAAACTGTACTGCACAGCAGGGATGAGTGGCTGGCGAGCAAGCCACAGTTCATCTGTTTTTGTAGTTGCTCCCCAGCATCACTGGCATCACTGCCTCAGCTCCACCTCAGATCATCAGGTATTAGATTCTCATAGGAACACCGGTCCCTGGTGTCAAAAAGGTTGTGGACTGTTGCTCTAGAGTCCCACTGTTGTAGAAGTATACAATATTGCTATTACGGTAAACCCAAATTGTTAAGAAAAAGGTTGATTTGGTATATTCTGTTTACAAAGGCAGAGAAATGTTGAATGCATTATATAAAGATTTCACTAAAATGTTATAATTGACATAATTATAAAGGAGAAAGACTTTACTGCTTGAATATTTTATCTCCTGTAAAATACCGTATCATTTAAAGATATGAGTAAATTAGTCATAACTCTGATATTCAATGGTTGGTATGCTCTGCTTATTTCATATATCATCTCTCTAAATCACCAGTTCTTGTAGAACAGATGTAATATCTGTTATTATTTCCCTTTTGTCATTTTTCATAATACACGTTATGCACTGGGTACATAAATATATATGGAGTATTTGATTCTGTCCATATTTTCCCACATAATATGCAGCAAATCTAAAGTAAAAATTGTAAGAATGATGAGGGTTAGAGTTGAGCTTCATAAATATTTCTGAGGAGAGTTGAAAGTGATACAGAAGGTAATAAATACAGAAGGAACTTAGAAATTATGATTATAAGTTGAGAACACATGTTTTTGTAACCCGATTGCTATTTTGTATAATTCAGGAAGAAAAAAAGTTATCATGTTATAATTCTTCTGTGACCCTCATTTAGTCATTGAAGATTTCTCCGCTAATGAGCATATGCCGTGAATTGCTGTGGCTCTTGTCCATAGAAGCTGTTATGAACGACAACTACGAAAACATTCCCTTCTTATCAGACCAGAGACAATAGGAGATGTAATTACAGTATTCTGTCAGTGTCCATAGAAATGAATTGTTACTTAGTGCTGTGCAGAGAAGTCTATTGTATTAATTTGGGGACTTTTAAATAATCATACTTGGGGAAAATTATTTTGGAAGAAACAAGGAATTACTCTTGTTATTGTGACCTGGGGGGTTTATTGTTGGGAGCCACACGGGAGAAACAAAATGGCCACGGCCCATAAAGTTCCTGCTTTACTTCCTGGTGATTAGCTGAAAGCCCGCGGGCGCCAAGACATCCGCACCGCCTACCCCTCACATCACCTCCCCCCACTTGAACGCCCCTATCAGATCACGCTACGCTATACCACCCCTTCCCTCAACCAATCCCCTGCCTACAAGTATCTCTCTAACCCCTCCCTCTCTGTATATATGTATCCCCATTTTGCAATAAAATTTTGAGGCTTGATCAGAATTTTGTCTTGCCTCCGCTCCTTTTTCTCGCCCGTTTTTCTCAGGTCGGATCCTCCTCGCCGCCACGAATAACTAGGTTCCGCGGGTCGGGACAGTTTATAGCTCTTGTATGATTATTAGCCTCATTATTTCATGCTCCACCAAAAATGAGTACCTTTTTTGCTCACCTTCATTCTATTCAACCTTAACTATTTGAGTATATAATTTTTTTCACCAAAAAAATTGAAGAAGAGGCACATACATATCTGCTGGCTCATATTAATATCTAATATCTACATATATTTATAACATGACATAATTTATGTATATTTGTGTGAAGTATATATTGTAAATGCCTATATATATACATATATATGTATATATATGTATATGTATGTATATATATATATATATATATATATATATATATATATATACACACATAATTTTTTTCCCTATCAACAACTCATGAGGATATTTTGATTACTCACAAGTGGTGTATTAGTAAATGTTGAACAACAGGTTTTTAGAGAAAAATAAAACCCCGATTTGTAGCACTTGCCTGCTTCCATGGTGTAAATACTTAAACCATGGCCTAATTCAAACTACCAAAACTCTTTGCTACTGAACATGATGTAGAAAAAGGATGCTGGCTCCAGGACAACTTGTATACTTAGTTTTCAGATGATAAACTGAAACATAATGAAGCAATGTGATTGGTTAAAAATAATAGACTCATATGTTAGAGAACCTGATTTGAACTTAGGTTATTTTATTTCTCCAGATATCTTTCTCTCCATGAACCTGTGTGATTTCCTCATACAAGCACCTTTATCTTTTTGGCATCTCACTCCCTAACCCATATACATTATTCTTTTAATATAAGTATGTCCCATACAATATCATAAAACAGAATGCAATAATTGGGCCAGAACTGTACTATTTTGTCATTTATCTGAAATTCAGATCGAGTTGTGTGTCCTACATTGTATCTGGTGACCCTAGCTGTTCCTTATATAAGTAGCATTTAAAAGAGAATGATAAAGGCTATTGTATGCTGAGAGAAGAAAATGAACAAAAGCGTAAGGGGGGAATTGATACCATGTACTTATAACTACCAAGGAAACTCACATGGCAGAAGAGAACTCACTATAAAAGCTCTCTGAGAACAGGAACTATGTCTTCTTCCCTCTAGGACCCAGCCCAGTGCCTGATTATCGTGGGGCGGGTGATCAATAAATATTGTTCAGTGTTTAAATGTACAGTTGCTCTGTAGCAGAGAGAAATAGGCTGGGGATATGGAGCGAGGCCACATTGTGGGGGCCTTTGGGAGATGGGAAGTATGGGTTTAGAGTAGGTGGAGCTGAGGATCAGTATTGAGTGGACTTGATCAGAATCTCAAGTAACCAATTTATCCAGTTCAAATAGAACCCTTAAAGCATTCACACTTTATCATACCAAGAAAACACCAGTTTTCTTCTATTCTGCTGTCTTTGCTCATGTTGTCAGAGAAAGAAGTAGAGGGGGGAAAATCAAGTTTTTAGGATAACAGAAAGATGTGGAAAGTTGTAAGAACATTTTTACTTGATTGCATAATCATTTCACAGTGTTTTTTTTTTTTTTAATACCCAAAAGTTACTAATAAACAAGAAGGATGAGCTTCATTCTGTCTTAGGTTTTGTGTATGTTTGAAAGACTGGTAAGACCTTCCAAGGAAGAGAAATATGATATACACAAACCAGTTCTGAGGCCAGCCCTGTGTCTGTCATTCAGACTGCTTTTTGACCCTGTTCTAGGCCCTCTGAGGCCTGGGAGGAAGGGTGGGTAGGAATAAGAGAAGACATGACTGAGGTTTTGTGAGTACTGAGTGCACTGTTGAGTACAAGTGATAGGCAGAGGAATGGCAGCAGTTTTGGCAGTGACTGGCAGCTGTGTGCCTGGTGCACATGATACTCTGAGCAGTCTTTATATTGTCAGTCCAGGGTCATCGGCAGAGGCAGTTTACTAGTTTGGTAGCAGCAGCAGCAGCATTTCAAGGCAGTATAACTACTGGTTTGGGTATTAGCAGATACAGGAAGCATCACTACAGTTTACTGGAGCTGAAGATGAGGAAAACGGAAAACTCAGTCACCAGGACATCAGCTAAAGGGACTGGTTCAGTAGGTACAGAGGAGTTTAAGAATATTGGAAAGAATTTGAGATAAGCTTCTGACCTTGCAGAGAAGTCACTGTAAGAATCAGAGAAAAAATTTGATTTGTGTCACTCTGACCCTGTCTACTATCCATCCTGTTCCCTGGTGAGCTGCCATTTTCTGGTCACCATGGGCAATGGGGACGGTTTAGCCTGTGTTGCTTATTGTATATATTCTAAATTTCATGTATCCAAATAAATACATCAGCACTATCCACACTGAGGTCCACAATGTACCTGTTTCACATGGCAGTCATAGTTACCTGTTACTTCAAAAAAAAATTACTGTTTAAATAAATGTGAAGATTCATGAATTAAGTAAAATAGTTTTCTCATTTGTAAGACTAATCAGGACCTTAAAATGATAAAATATTTATTATAAGTATCCAAGAGGTCAATTTAGAATTAGCATTTCTCAAACTTAATTGACCACTACAATTCCCTCCACTAAGGTACATCTTTTAAGACCAGTGTTCTAAGGAACAGTACTTTAGGAAATGTTCTTTCTATTCATGATGATATGCAAATATGGGTCTGTTGGAAAATCACTCCAGAAATAGTCACTTTGTTGTTTGTGTGACTCTTATATTGGTGACTTGTTTTAGTAGGCACAGAGTAGCATTATTTAATTGCATATTCACACATTCTCTATGTACCTACTTTCTCCAAGGCCATTATCTCATGAAAAGAGCATTAGTGTACTTGCTCTTGAAAAACACACTTTATTTACACTCATTGGATCTGAGATCCCTGTTTTTATAGGCTCGGCAAAAGTAGAAAGGAACCTTCCATTTTGACCATATCCAAGGAACGTTAGAGCGTACTGATTATTTATCATCTGACATAGTTTTACTGCTGGAGAAGGGATTTTTTTTTTCACTTTTACAGTTCCCCTTGCCCTTCATCTCAGATGTAAGGTACTACATTCTGTGTTTGTTTGTTTGATTTCTAGCTTCAAAGCATTTGGAGCTCAACAATGAAGATGATTTTTGAAATTTGTGAAATTTAACAACTGGTTACTTCTCACATAATACATTTTGGCTGCTAGTCTCTGTCTTTTGAGATATAAAAAATAAATACAAACAAGATTCTGGCAAAAATATATCTTAATTTAGAAAACTCCAGTAAATATATTCATATTTTCAGATTTATATGAAATAAAACTCACCTAAACCCCACGCTTAACTCCTCAATCTTACTCTTCCTTTCTAGTCTCAGAGGTAAACATTATCAGGTATTTAATGAGTACTCTTTTATACTTTTCTATACATATGTGTATCCATAACATCTATACATATACATAGTACATAGATATGCACACATAAATCCTACATATACCTATATATATAAATAGTATCATACTTTATTTTTATACATTTTTATTGTTTTACTAATTTATATGAATACATACTGATTTTATTTCTTTTAATAGCTGTATAATATTTTCTCTTGCATATTTATATATTGTTTTTGAATGTGAGGGTTGTTTATAGTCTTTTCTCCCCAATTACAGGTATTGCTTTAATACGAGTGTGTGTGTGTGTGTGTGTTTCTTGAGTTTCTTGAGGTCACATGTCCAGGATGGTTGTCACTGGGGTTTGAAATATGAGTTATATTTGTATTTTCCTTGGATCATACAAGGAAAAATATATGTGGAGGATGGCAATGACTTTAACAATTTTTGTTTCTTTTGACCAAATCTGAAAGTATTACCATTTCCCCTAAATTCCAGCCAATGTTTTATTAGATTAAAAAACTTTGTTAGTGTGATGAAAGAAAAATATTACTGTTATTTTAATTTATACTTCCCTGATACCAAGAGAGAATTAGCTTATTTTCACATTTATATTTTGAATTACTGGTTTAGGAGTCGGTTGTTTTTATATTTAGTCCATTTTATTGTTGTAATTTTTGTCTTTCTCATTGATTAGCTGAAGTTCCTTATAAGTCAGGATATTCCTTATTCATTGAATAACACAGTGCAAAAATCTTTCACTGGCTAATATTTTAACTTTATAATTAAAACTAAAAATGTTTATTTAAAATTTAAAATTAAATGTTCTTAATGTGTCTTGCTTAATTCTGCCATAAATATATTTTCCAAAATTTTAGAAATTTCTCACATTTGGATATTTAATATACTTAAGATTTTTTTTGTTTTTTTTTGTTTTGAAATAGTAAATTTTCTTTTTCTTAGGAGAGTTACTTTTGCTAACACAATTTCATACAAATTCTATATTTTCCTCACCAATTTATGTACCATATATATCAAGTACCATATTCTTCTTTATTTATGGGTTAGTTAATGGGTTCTCTTCTAGTACATTGGTTTATTTGACAGTTATTGTTATCAACACTGTACCATCTTAATTAGTATATCTCTACATTTAGTAGACAAGAACACTTTCTTTTTAAAAATTGTTTTAACTAATTTGTTCTTTGATATATGAAATTTAGAATCAGTTCTATGAAAATCTCATTGCAATTTTATTGGGAGTTCCATTAAATCTTAGAACAGTTTTGAGATAAGCTGTCTTTACTGAGTCCTTTCAGTCACTCAGGTATTTATGACCGTCAAAGAGTTTCATCATTTTATCTAAAATGGTCTAATTCATTTTTTTGTAAGTCTGTCTGTGATAGAGTAGTATGTGTCCTCTCCTTTTTTTTTTTTTTTTTTTCCTGTGAAGACAGCTCTGTATTTTAACAGGCCATGTGGCTATACAGGCGAAAGCCTACATTTCCCAGGCTCTCCTATAGTTTGGTGAGGCTATATGTACAATCATGGTGATGTAACCAAAAATAATGTATGCAACTTAAGAAAAGTATATTTAAAGGGAAAATATAACCTCTTACTACCCCTTCCTTGTATGAAATGCAGAAGTGATGGCTGGAGTGTTCATCTTGGACCAACCAGACAAGGAAAACTACATGTTGAGGATGGCAGAAAAAAAAGAGATTGTGAATTGCAGATGATTGTCAGTCTTTACAATCACCCCAGGCCACAGAGATTTATAGGAGAGGAAACAAACAAACAAACAAACAAACCAAAACCCCAAAACAAAAATATCTTGATTCTTTAGGTATTTTGTTACTTGCAGCTGAACCTATTCTTTCCAATCCTTATATCTCTTTTCCTTTGCCTTGCTTCTGATTTTGGCTACTCCCTTCAGCACAGTGTTTTACAGTTGGGCCAGCCTTAATATAGTTCTGAATTTAATGAGAATATACCAAAAGTACCACCATATGTACGCTGTTTGTTATATGGCTTTAGCAGTTAATCTTTATTAAGTTTAGGAAATGCCATTCTATTCCTTGTTCTCTAGAAGTTTTAAAAAATTATGTACAAGGGTTAAATTTTTCAAATGCCTTTTTAAAAATTATTATCTTAACATCTGTTGAAATAACTCATGTGGTTTTTTCTCCTTTTATTGTTCATGCAGTAAAGTATGTTCACAAATATCCGAAAGTGAAATTATCCTGTCATTCTTAAAATAAATTCTTGGTAGTAATGATGAATTTTTATTTAAAAAATTACTTTAGATTTCAATTTTCTAACATTTTATTTAAGACAGTATGTTCATTTCATATTTTTCTTATTCTAGTTATCAAGATTATGCTTGATTTATAATGTGGGTTGTATAGTTTTTCTTCAGGACCAGTTTACATATACATTTATTCCTTGAAAATTTGTTAAAATTAAACTGCAAAATTGCTTTGTTCAGTGTAGGAGATTTTTGAATACCACATCAATGTCTTTAATAACTATTTATCTATTTTGATATCCATTTCATCTTGGATCTGTTTTCTCTGGCTCTCTGACTCTGTCTGATAGGTAGATAGATAGATAGGTATATACAATATATTTAACTCCAAAAAAATCTTTTATTTATTTTTGAGTTTTCAGACTTATTGGCTTTATTTTTATTGTATATCTTAATACTTTTTTAAATTTCAGAAATATCTTTGTAATTATTTAAGTGGCTACATTTGAAGTGAGATTATTCTGTTGAATAATCATTATCCATTAGGGTAGGGACATCTGCTATATTGAGGTTCTCCAATTTTCAGTTTAAAAATTAAATGTTGATATTTCCTTGGAGGAAATGTAATCAGCATTACAAAAGAACATAGTGAAAATCCAGCTGTAGTATAATGTAAATTGCTATGCATTTTAGGCAATATTAGTAATAAAAAAGAAACCCTAAGTTCATAGCATGGGTTGCGGTGGCATATAATAATTTCTCCATCTTTTTTCTCTGTACTATTCCTCAAAATAGCTGTTATCTGTCTTCTCCAAGTCTTCAAGTTATCTTCCACTCAACCACAAGTTAAGGGATTGACTTATCTGCTGGTATGCCATATGACATGGCATACCAAAAACCCTTCACAGATGTGCCATCAGATGTTGATCAATATAAAAATTTATTTTTTGCCATCATTGTCATGGTAATGTCCATCAGAGAGATTATCGAACTGGCTTAGTCATGTGGTGAGGTGTGGTGCTGGCTACTATCTCTTTTATGTAAAAGATAAGAAGTATAACATATTGGCCAGAGGGATGGCATGTTGCTGAAGTACAGACCAGAGTATTAAATGTTGAAACAGCCTCCCTACTGGCAAACTGCCTGCATACTTGCTCCTTGCTCCCCACTGTACCTTTTTTAAAGACCAGCTAGGCTGACCTTTCTAAAGCCTAAATCAGATCATGTTACTTTCCTGTTTAAAATCCTCCAACGACTTCACTCTTCACCTAGAAGAAAATCAAAGTCCTTTCCATGGCCTAAAATGACCATAGTACTTGCCACTGCCCACCTCACTGACCTCAAACTTTCTGTACTATGCCTGGTTCACTATTCCTGCCACACTGACCTTCTTACTGTTCTTGAAGTTTGTCAGGCTCATTCCCTTCTCAGGCATAGTTCTCACTTGTTCCTTCTGCATAGAGCATTCTACAGAATTGCTCTTCAGAATGACTCATGCCTGGCTTCCTTACTGAAATGTGACTTCTCCAGAGATATAGTCCCTCTTTACCGTACATAGACCCCAGTTACTCTTTATCTCATTACTGTATGTGTGATAGACAGCAAAAGACATTTTGAGGAGGAAAAATTTTCTTTAATGGTGACAAGTATAGTATTTTAAGGAGACAAGCACCACCTGTTTCCAGTTGTATGTTTGGCTTTTCAAAACCCCTGAGCTTACATTTGGATGTACAGAATGAATAGAGCCACTTCTGTCAATAATGAGCAAAGTCTACCTGGACTCTTGATGACTTTCTTTTCAGCATTTCCAGTACTTGAAACTTTTCTTTCTTCTATATTGTCATTCCACATTAACATGTAAGCTCCTTGAGGGCAGGGTGTCTCATTCATTACTATAACCCATACACCCAGATTGTGTCTGAAAGATGTTCACTAGGTATTGCTGTCTGCTGATTGACTAAACAACCTAGTCTCCACTACTTCATAGTTCCCTTTCTCTTTAGAAATCTTTTTGAGTTTTCAACCCAAATATAAGTACTTACTTTTTTGAAACCTTATATTTACTCTTTAATGAACTCATATTCTTCCTGTATTCTCATTATTTCTGTTCATTTCCTATTCTCTACATTAAAGAGTAAACTAATAAACGTCAAGGATAATGTCATACTCATCTTTGTATCTCCTGTTACACTTAACACAAGTTCTTAAACAACTTTACTATTAGCGCATTAATTTATCAAATGATATCAGTACTCATTTCCTGTTAATTTAGGCTTTTACATTTTTTATTGTGAATTTTTGAGGTATATACTCCCTATGTTAAGTGGAAGTAACAGTTTTTCCTTTCAAAACTGTAATTTTTTCTGATCTGGCCTCATTCTGTATGTTTTCTTTGCTCAGACATGCTCAACTTAGAAATTACAAACTGTCAGCTCACATTCTTAAATGTAGCCTGTAGATATGTTTTATTTGGCTCTCACGGATGTTTTTTAATTTTTCAATGAATTGCTACCATTTAAAAATTAGATTTCATCAATTTTTTTGGACTTTAGGCTTTTCTTTAAAATAGGACTATCTGGCAGCCCTTGGTCAACTTATCTCATGACAGCTAATGCTGAATATGCACGTATTCTGTCTGGTCCACTGTTGTCTCCCTTTATCTTGCCACATTCATTTGTATTACATACTTGGACTCTTTACATACTGGAGTTTGAGACTCCAGTTTTATCCCATTTCTACAATATCTACATTGCTTTAATTAGTAACAATCCAGTAGTATCTAAAAACACCTGCAATCCACCCAGCTCTGTTCAATTCCAAAGTCTGAAATGTTTCCATTATCTACCACATTTGAAAACATATAGAAGCATGTAAGATTTTGAAAGAAAAGGAGGATTATGTTACCATCTCACAGAAGCTTCCATTTCTTTAAGAGCAATGAGAAGAGGTGCAATTCATATAGAAGTTAGAATGTTTGGACTCTTCTCTCACATTTTCATAGATTTCTTTATGTTCATTTTACCACTTTGGCTTTAGTTCCTCCACTATAAAGTAGAAATGATGTATGTTGATTCTTAAGATTCTTTCTAGCTCTTACAGTCCTATAATTGTTTTTTTTTTTGCAAAAAAATTCATATGTTTTATTTACATGTTGATTTTAGTTATTAATTCTGACATACAAAGAGTTGACAAGTCTCTGTTGACCTAACATTTGTTCACAAGGAAATGTCTTTTCTGTGTTGTGCACACCTGTTTGATGCTTTTTAGGCATCCCATGGACATATAGAGTGCTAATTAAATTGAATACTATTATTTGAATAACTCCCCCAAAGATTATATTTGATACAGTTGAGCTGTGTGGTTACACTTCCCTTGACATACATTTAGATTTCTAAATGAAAAGAAAAAGTTCATGGGAAAATATACTTTGCTTAAAAAAAAAAGGATGACAAATAATTCATTATTTCCTCTCTGTGTAGTTTGCATGTCTTAAAATGTAGATCACTTGGCCTATGCACAAGGGTGTTCTGCTCTTTCACTGAACTTAATTCATGGGAACTTCTTGAAGCGTTTGTTCAAGCCCACCCTCTCTCCATGTGAATCTGTGTCGGACATTATTAAGTGATTGAGTGGCTTGCTTTACATTGGAAGCAGAATGAAACTAAGTCACAGAACAGTGATCACAAGACCTCCTTAATTCTTGGGCAATTCTGTTCTTAAGGAATGAAAATGAGGAACTCCAGGCTGAGCATGAAAGGAAAACCAAGATGTCTTCACACTTTCTTTTTAATTAACAAGGCAGGGCTGTTGTTTTCTAGCCAATGTCAGTGTGAAGTGATGTGTACCCAAATATTAAATGCCAAAAAAATGTAGGTCTGAGCCTATATAATTAAGAGTGAGGATAAAGGATTTCATTATGACCTGCAAATGGATGCTAGAAGAAATATTTTTTTCACTGATGTGAGGCATGGAAATTAGTGCTCACCTACTGTTTACAGAAAACTCTTTTTGTTAAAAGCTGTGGGACTTGTTTTCTCTGAGAAAGATATATGTAGCTATAATTAAGAAATCTGTTTAAATTATGCTGATAATTATCCTAATTGGATGAAAATTCGATTGAATATTTAGAAGAGTAAATTGCCCCAGCTGAGGTATATAAGCAACATACTTATGAAAAAGAGGAGCTGAAGTGAGTAAATAGGTTTTCAAAAATGAAGACCCTGCTAACTGTAAGTCATATTTAGAAGTGCTCTTCGTGTGTCTGTTGATTTTAATTTGAACATCTTGGTGACCTTGCAATATTTATATACAGGATTAAAATAAGATTCAAAATAAAGTGTAGTTGAATGGCCTGAGATGCTTTGAGATGAAAGGTTCTCACTGTCAAGATCCCGACACTAAAAGCTCTCAGAGTTAGAGGGGCAAGACAGTGAATGAGTGAACTATTGGATGTAGACTCAAGTGTGGGTTCATCCTGATCTGCATAAGGCCAGTGTTTTTCCAGACGTGTCAAAAGAACAACTGCAATGTTCCTTGAAATATATGTTCCCAGAGATTAGCATATGTGGGTAAAGGACCTTAGCAGCTCTATTTTTAAACATGTTCCACTGGTGACTCTCTTCAATTCACCTCAAATTTGAGATCATCATTGAACTAATTTTACAAATAGTGCAGAAAAAAAAGAAAGGCAAAGTAAAGAATATCTGAACTGAAGAATGAAATAGATTATTATCCTGGAGAGAAATAGAAAAGTAAGTAAAAAATGGATGGCCTCAAATCATTTATATTTGCCTTTGGAAGATGTCCTGACTATGTTTTGGCAGCATATTTACCATCATAACTTAATTTTGCTTAGGATAATAATAAATAGGTTTTCATTTCCAAAATACACACTCGAGAATGCGTGTGGGAGGAGAGAAATAGCTTCCCACATTGTAGGCGAATGACAAAGAAAAGCTGGTTTTGGAATTTAAAGTTTACCAGGGAAAATCTTCAAAGTGAATAATTCAATATAGATAATTAAGAGATAATTGTTTATAAATGCCCTGTACAACACATACCATTATTGAAAAGACATACCATCTTATAGGTGGCTCATAGCAATGTACCTTTTGGTACTATTGTAGTACATGGAATTCAGTAAATCCATAAGGAACAAATATATTTTTTCATGTGAGTAGTCATTTTATAATAATAACCCCTAAATTACATGCTATTTTAATTGCAGTTGGAGAGGGAGAGTAGTGCTGTGAACATGGTGGGCAATTTGTATTTTTTATGACAATTATATTTCAATTCTTCATTGGTCATTCCATTTAACAGATTACAATCACTTAAATACTCATGTATCAGTGCAAAATAATCAAAAGTTAGGAATTAGAAAGACAAAAAGTGAAGATATGGGTTTCATGTTCCTTTTAGTAATAATTACTTTTAATTTTATATAGAGTGTCACACTATACATTCACACACTACCTTATGTGAGTGACCTTAGCCCAACTCTGAATGGGCAGAGACAATCCCATCACACGAAGATAATCTAAATGGGTAATGGATGAGAAACCCGAGCTTCAGAGAAATTAAGTAACTCCCAAACAATCTAACATCTTCCAAAGCTGAAACTGGTGCTCTGTAGTGCTTAAAAAAAAAAAAAAAAAAAAATTGAAAGTTCTATTAACTAGCTAACCATGAGGGTGTCCACACAGTTGGTTCACTTCTGTTTCTTCTCTGGATGCTCTGGGCTGGGAATATAATTTTTAGCCATGTGCCCATATAAAGACATTTCATGAACAAAGTAGTATGTTTGGGACCAATTATAAATGTTTGTGCAGAGATGTTGAAAATATATTTGGAGCCTCAGCTGAAGCAAGTATAGTTTAGGAGGCTCTCATGAGGGTAAAATAATAGTTTGGTTATATAGTCTTATGTTCAAGAGCTATTCATGATTTCTAAATTGACTTGCTTTAGGACTGCTTCTTAATAGATGATAAAGTAGCTGGAACCTTTTGGATTGAAAGTCATGGCACGCCTGAACTACTAATTCTCCTAAACCATTGCTTAGAAAGGTCAGTGAGTCTCTACTTTTGTCAGTTCTATACCTCTTCTGTGGACCCTTCTGTTCGCTGTCATCTCAGGATAATAATCTGACATTTTCAGTAAGTCCAAATCAATTTTAATTCTTTTAAAGTGTTAAAAATAAAAGCTCAGTGATGTGAGTGTACAGAAAGCAGGGTGACTTGAGTTGTATCAGGTTTGAAAGTTAAACAGTTTTATTTATAGACTTGTTCTGCATGAAATATTAAACTATAAAAGCACAAGGTAAACAGGTTTATTTTTAATTTGTGTATATGACATCCTAGACATCTTATCAAGCTTTAGAATAGGCTGAGCGATTTTGTGGTTTGGGGTTAAATGTACATCTGTTTTCTCTCTGTGTTGAGAAGACAACTCATAAAAATTCATTTTCAACAGATGGTAAGGAGACAGAACTGCCTTATTTGGATTAATACACATTCATGAAGAACATGTTACTTTCTGATAAAACTAAGTCATCACATAAATCCTATCCATAAACTAATCTGGAATTTCTTTAAAATGTACCAAAACATGAGTAACAAGTAGTTGGATTATAGCTTTCCACCTCCTATTTTTGTTTCTTGGCCCCACATTTCCTAAATTTGATCATTGATAGCTTTATAGCAGAGACAGAATTTTGTTTTAAAAGATTTAAATATAGATCTGTTTCATTGAGGCTGGCAAAACTGAATCATACTATTGACATTTTTAGGTATCTAATAATCTCCCTCCAAATATAAGTTCAAAACCTAGGTAAAGTGATGCCAGAGAGCTCAGTGAGGATGGAAATCCAAAAGAGAACTCGACCCAGAGCTCCAGTGACCAGGTGCTTGTCTTATGCCCTGAGAAAGAATTCAAGGATTAGAGGAACAGCAAGCAGGGAAGTGCAAAGTTTATTAAAGTGAAAGTACACATTTAAGAGGGAAGTACAGGTGAATTCAGAGACTGAATTGCCCCGAGGGTGAGGATGAAGATGTGTGAGCTATGGGCTTTTGTTTTTCCTGGGGGCAGGGCCTGGAGTCATGGTACTGGCCAGCCTCCTTGTCTCCTCCTAGGGAGTGGGGAGCTTGGTTTTCTGCTCTTTCTTATTCGGTGTTTCTAGAACTGTCATGGTGTCAGGTGCATGAAGGGAGCTGTGGTATTTGCAATGCAGATAATATCATAATAATATTATAATTAGCCAAAACTGAGAGAAGAATAAAGAAAAAATTTCATAACTTTCTCTTGGAAGGGAGGAGCCATCCCAAGCCTATTTGTCCTGCCTCCCAGCTTTGGCTTATCTCTCCTGTAGGAGTCAAAACAGGGACAGGCCCAAAGGACAAAGGGAGAATTCCAGAGCCTTGTCCTGGAGGGGAGGGCACGTCCCCAGGCCATCTCTCCTGATTCAAAAGGGCTCTTTTTTAAGAAAGCTCTTCTCTTAGTATGGTTTAAGGAGTAAAACTTTACTGGTTTTTGCTTATTCTTTTAATATTTAAGCTTCAGGTTCACCCCAGATTTGATTAAGGAATGTGAGGGGAGATTGGACTTGTGTCAGGAACTTGCTTTTCTAGTTCTGACTCTGATTCTCACAGGATGTGTGACTTTGAGGGGGAGAACTAAAGTCTGAGAATCTCAGTTTTCAAAACTTTCAGATGAGAGGCCAGACTGATCACTGCTGTTAGTCTATATGTGATGTTCTAGCATCACATATTGGGTTATAGTAAAGGAGATGTAATAAAATGCCTTGCTGTCTTCACATGTGTTATTGCTTTCTTTCTACCTTTGAGCCGTTTTTTTTTTTTTTGGGGGGGGGTGTTGTGGAGAGAGGAGGTTAGACTGTTACACACATTAAAACTTGTGTAGGCTCAGTTAGAATCTTAGAATAAATCACTTTTTAAATTCTGTTTCCTAAAAAAGATTCTTTCATGGAGTAGAAGGGAAGATGAGTATAAGAGTATAAGAAGCGGATTAAGTCACTTATGAATGCAAGTGACTTTGAGATTGAAATGACCTCAAAGAAGTCTGTACTATAACATTCCAGTCCTTGTTCACCCACACCTCATCTATTCTGCCTCCTTCCATAGTTAGCCACTGATTACAAAGAGTAGATTAATATGAATCAGCTTTGTAAATGGCACAAATTATCTATTTTCCACAATTCAATAGAGGTTTTCAAAATTGTATTTATCATTATTAAAACAATGCATATTGTATAGTTATGAATTTAAAGGAATCTATTCTTTAGAAGATCATAATCTTTTATTTTATTAAATCCATTGAGGGATGTCGAGCAATTAGAATTTAGTAATTCCTTTAAACATCTTTAAAAAACAAAAACAAATTTGAAATACTAGAATGACAGTAAAAAACAAAATGTATTGTTTCCATTAAAAAATAAAGCACCTTTCATAATGCTGAGAGCTCTCTCAATTGGAGATTCCATATGATCTTATTCTGGGTAAACTCTTATAGTTCTGTTTTGTCATTATATGTATAGGTAAGAAAGGGGGTTTGATCAATTTAAGTCTATGGTTTAAAATTAAAGAAATTTACTTACAGGGAGAAGAGCAATTTAGAGACCTAACAGGATGGGAAAATGTGATTTTAAAGCAGTATCACTAGACATGGAAATAGTTTGCTATCCAGATTGCCAACATGAATAATTCTCAGCTTGACTTGAGTATAGTTTAGGTATTTTTTTTTCATTAATATAGATATCATAGGAAAAAAAGTAATTTTAGTAGACTTTCCTAAGAACTTCTTTATTATATTAGATTATTACTAATATTATTCTTTTCCTTGAAACTTGACCTGTCCTTCCTTCTCTCTCTCTTATCAGATCTCTTGCTAAAATGGGTAGCTGTAAAGTTTAGCCCAAACATAAACATTTCTGTTATCTGTCTCTAGAAGATGACCATTGCATTGTGAGAAACATAACCCTCTGATCTTAAGTAGTAATTTATGTAGTAGAATATTTTTCTAAAATTTGCTTAAGGCATATTGCCCTTTCCCCCATCCCAAATCAAATGATTGCCTTAGTGTGTTATTAAGAAATTGTATTTCTTCCCTGTTCCTTAGTTTCCTTTCATATGGAGGGGCAGAGTGTAATGTTCCTAGCCTCCCTCTACCTCACCCATTTCCAAGGGAACTGGGTACTATTTGATTGATGAGTTTGGCTAGAGTAAAGTGGGCATTTTGAATCTACTCCTTCCTTTATTTCTCTTGAGAGCCAACTGCCTACAGGAAGTACATGCTCTACTCCTCTCCAATGAGTGCTCTACCCTTCATGGGCAGAGTGTGGAGGGAGAGCCCTGTTTTATCCAGCAGTGTCTATCACTGGATAGGTTAGTCTGTCTAATTCTGCATTCAATATTAGAAGACACTCTCCTCCACTGATATAAACCATATCATCCTACTCAGTTATTTTAGTAATGACATTTTCTTGCCTCCATCTCTTTATTTCTCAATTTCATATTCAAGTAGAAAAGAACATTTTAATTAGCACCTATCAAATACCAAAAATATGTATGTAGATTCTGACCATGTTATTCTTCTATTCTCAGGCTAATGTTTTGTTAGAGATTAAATAAGCAGCAGGATTTAGAAAATTAAAGAAGGTGTTAAATTAGGCTTACATTTATGTTTTTAATGAGAAAAACAAATTTTACACCCTCATTTGAGGTGTAAACTTCACTCTTAAAGACAGCCATTTAGTTGGTTAGTACAGTTATAAGTAGAATAGTTCTCATAACCAAGTTTTCAAATGAGCTATTCTCTGTTAGATGTTTGTGGCTGTGGCTTAGCTTTAATGTACTATATATAGAAAATGATGAGAGGGACATATACAGAGAACAACTAGGCAAAATATATGAGCTTGTTCTGTTATAGTTTCCGATCAGATAACCAACAGTCAGAGGAGACAGGAATGAGATACTTCATTAGAATTGATTCATTCAGGTGAAAATCCATTTAAGGAATTAGAGTGGAAAGGAAGAAAGAGGTTTGAGAATTATGTTGGTATGTATGTTCTCACTTTGATTCAATCTAATTATTGATTTTAAAAAACATTTTTACATATTTTACATATTTTAAGAGACTATTTATTGAAGAGGTTAGTGTGCCATTCTCTTCAGGTAAGAATTTTGGATGCTAGGTTCATACAGTTTTGACTTTAACACCCAGCCATTTCCCAAGAGGGAATAGGACAGATATTCAGAATATCTTCTGTCTATTTAGGCAGAAAAATTTCTAACTCTGGATTCTGAAAGTGTTTACTTTGATGTTTCTCTTTCTTCATGCTGGATTCTCCATTGCAAGCATCAATAGTATTGCAAAACATTAGCAAAAACACCTAATTTTTAATGTTTTTTTTTTCTGTAAGCAGTGAGCTATTAAATTTTTACAACTCATATGCATGATGTAAGAGCATCTCGTAATTTTGTACTCCAGGGTTCACACATCTTTTAGGAAAGCACATGTGAAATATCAATGTTCCTATAGGTAAAACAGCCCTTTGAACTCAGGCATCCACAATACTCCACAGACATGATGAAGTTTTAAGATAGATTCCTGTACTTTCTATAGGGCAGTTAATGTTTAGCATTGTCTTTGGGTAATCATTTCTTCTAAAAGATATGTACATTTATCAAAGCCAAAAATGTCCAGCCTCATATACCATTTAAAGCAAAAAATCCAAAAAAACAAAAAAACAAAAACAACAACAACAAAACTTAGATGTTGAAAGGGTCCAGAAAATCATTAAGTTAGACATCTCATTTTATATTTGGGAAAAACTGAAAAATAGGCAATGAATGTGACTTGCCCAAATTTGTTAGTGGTCAATCCAGGAGTAGAAATTTAGAATTCTGATTCAGTCCTGTATTCTTTTTCATTATATCACATTAAGTAGAAAGGGAAGTCACAGAGATGGTTTTGGCCCAAGATAAGAGGTTATTCCTAAAGTTTGCATTTACTGTCTTTTGTATTTATCTTATTTTGAGACAACACTGAAGTAAATAGTGAAACAGTGTCTGCTGACAAAAATTGAAATAGATAACACTTCTCTTGCTACTTCTTTTACCTTTGTGTTTCTTCCTAGCACTTAGCCCCATGTGTAATTTTGTGGACATAATTTCCATGCTTAAGCATGCAAAACAATAAACTAGACTGTCTGGATTATTATCTGGTTCTGCCACTGATAAGCTGTGTGAGCAACAATCAAGGAAAGTAGCTTAACCTTTCTAAGACCGTTTTGTCCTCTAACAAATAAAGATGACAATTTTAACATTGTCAAGATCAAATGAACTAACTCACAGAGCTATTACAAGGGAATAAGATTGGCCTAGTTCAGACTTGTGTCAAAAGGGATACTACTGGAATTTCAACTTTATTGATTTTTTATTTTGTGAGACTCTTTAGATCCCTGGTGCATACTTGCTAAAAGCCAAGAGTGAGCCCAGTCATTACTATAAATTACATAGTAGACCTATATATACATCAAACAAAAGTTCTTAGCATAGTGCTTGATACATGTTAATAATTATTCCTAGATAGCATCATTATTATCATCCTATCATCCAGAAATTGCCAGAAGAAAAGGTTTGGAATCTTTCTAGGACCTCAACACATTCTCCAAGCTGGGACTTGTACTATGGACTTGCATGAGATTCTCTTGTGCTATGAGCTGTTTCAAAGTGATACAATTGTCCTAGATCAGATTTGGGGACCCACTTAAGCTGTCTTTCCAAATAGTTTGGTTTGTCAAGTGATTAAATTTGATGATCTCGTTTCCCATTGGCCAGAATGGTCCACCCATTGGCCAGAATGTGACAACATAAAGAATCTATAATTGCTGGAGAGATCTTGGGAAGAGTCTGGGCCATATGCTTGTTACATTTCCTTTTAATCTCATCTCTTTCACCAGAGACAGCCTAACCCTTTATATCAGACATTTAACTTGAGGCTTTCTTGCTAGGCTTTTCCTAGAGCTACACTACTGCTTTCTCCCTTCCCCTGCTTCAAACTAACATGTGGGTAAATGCTATGGTTATGACCTGATGGTTACATTGCCTCAGTCTGCATTTCTAGAAATAATGCTTGTCCAGATTCATCAAATATGCTAAAATTTGCCCAAATTGGATTATAGTTCCACATTCTTGTTTGACCTTCTGTTTTATTGATCAACTCCTTCTTGAGACTGTGATTCATATCTCTTTCCCTCCTTGTGTAGGTTCTTTTTCTGTCATGCCAAGCAGTCAGCCACATGGTTTTGTTCCTCCTGGCCCTAGCTCTTGTACTGTGGCATTATGCCTTGGCTCAAGAAGAAGCCAATTCTATTTCTTGTCAGTAACCTGATGAAAAGATTGACAAGTTTAAGTAGAAACTATTGACTAAAATAATTATCCTGCTCATCCTCAGCTAATTTGAAATCTACTTCAAAGAGATAGCAATAACTTTGAATCCCAGTGTATAGAAAAATGTGAACACCTCTGAGGACTACCATCAGCAAGAATTTGATATTTAGATTGCTTTTGACAACTCAATATGTGAAAGAGATGACAATTGAAATGATAGGCTAATGGGAACCAGCAACCTACCTGTGAGTGTAAAGTTGTATTTCTTCTTTGCTTTATTTAGGATGTAGATCAAATATGACAACTATTTCTCCATTATCTTTTTGCTATAATTGATGTAACAGTGAGTTTAATTAGAATAGTTAAAATTTACCAATGAATTTCAGTGATAATCACTAGTAACATTTTTTTTCTCCTCTTCTTCTCTCTCCTCCTCATTGTTATAAAGCAGTATAGCATAATGGTTAAAAATTAAGCTTTAGAGTTATACAGGCATCAGTTTAAACATAATTTTGGAAAAATACAGGCTGTATGACTTTGAGTGAATTAACTTCCTTTCTTTGAACCTTAGTTCCTTCATCTGTAGGATAAAGACAATAGTACATATCTCATGGAGTGCTCATGACAATTAAATGAAATAACGTATGTAAAGTGCTATGCAAAATACCTCCTTGGTAGTGAGTGCTCAAAAAATAACTATTATTGTGTAGCTAAGGATTTGATATTTCCAAATAGCTGTTCAAATGTTTTATTATGGTTCCTATTAGCCTATCATTTCAATTGTTATCTCTTTTGCATACTGAGTTGTCAAAAGCAATCTTAATACCAAATTCTCACTAATGTCAGTCCTCAGAAGTGTTCACATTTTTCTACACACTGGAATCCCTTTGAAGTAGACTTCAAAGTAATTGAGGATGAGCAGGATAATTATTTATTAATCCTTTTCTTGTTTAGAAAAAAGTGCAACTCGCTGACAGCATTAATTTAACATTATGCATAGAAATGCTACGTTTTCTAGGATTTGACATTTTCAGTGATCAAGAATTACTGTATTTTGTAAATGAAAATATAACTATTAAAAACATAATGCTATAAATAGAATGATGTCGTTTGTTTCCAAATACTATCGATATACCAGAGTAATGAGAAAATAATAATAAAAGTGGGAAATTTTGTGACAAAATTTGGGGGTAATGTTAGAACTGTAATCTGCGAGTTATATTGGGGTAAACACTGCAGATGCAAGTGCTGCTGGCAAATATTCTTGGGGCAAATGGGAAATGAGTTAAACATTTGTACAAAAATGAAGTGGTGGTCCTCATGCCTTGGAATATACCTCTATCATACCTCTCTGCCCTTTACTGTATCTGTTTCACATTCCAAGTGAATTTGGAAAATTTCCATAGGCAAGTTACCCAGAAAAGGGAGAGTAAGTTAGTGAAGGTCACAGTGTACTACAAGGTCTAGAACATCTGTTTATGATCCTGAAAGGCAATAAAACAATGCCATTCAAAAGAAATGTGATAGTTAGACACACCGGCATGTATTGTCATCAAGCTAGCATGTGCTTTTATTGAGTGAGACCATTTAAGATATTCACATACTTTATTTGATTTGGTTGATTATACTCAGTTTTCATCAAAATGAAATGAATGTGATGTTTGATCATTGTCAGTATTACTTTTAATGAACAAAGTGAGGATTAGAAATCTACGTAGAATTAGAGGTCATTCATGATATGTTCCAAGACCATAAATTTTGTAAGGGTAAGGATCATACCTGCATCATCTGTCTCATTTTCCACCATGGTTTTACTATGTAGCATCATGCTTAGTACATAGCAAGTAGTAAAAACCAACCAAATTGTTTACTTTGTATATAATTGTTAAGGTAATTAAGCATTAGTCTGTAATTAGGCATTTATGAAAGTAGTTGGTTTAAAATCTAAAGATAAGATGACATTCAGCCAAAGATTTCTGTCAGATTTGTCTAATAAGACTCCTTTTATGTGAACCAATTAAACTTAGGTCATTGCTCTGCCTTAAGGGAATAGCATTCGGTCATAATCAATCTGTGTGACTCTTTTCCAAAGGGTATTTTATTTTTAATGAAAAATTGGCCAGTGGTATTTTTCAGACTTGTTCATTAACATTTCAGCTGTGTTATTTAAAATGTGATGTATGGTAAAATTAAGGTTGTGGTCTTAGGAGATAGCTAAAAAATACCAGAATGTTACATTATATATAAAGGACAATGAGATTTAAATTAGTAATAAACCAATTGGAATTGGGTTGTTTTAAAATCTTTAATGATTATTGTACAAAGAACTAATGGTAAATATGTTTTTAAAAGCTTTAGCATCCATTAAAATTTGTCTGAAGTTAATTTTTGAGAGATCTTGAAGTTTTTAATTAAAAATATAAAATAGTAAAATACTAAAATTTTATAGTAAAGTAATGAGATTGATTTTTTCTTTTAATGAACAGACCTGAACATATAATTTATATGTATTTTCTTCTAAGTGGTCATCTATTTCAAGGATATAGTCATTTTCAGACTTTGTGTTTGGGATTCACCTATTGTGATAGGAAAACAGAAGAAAACTTATTATTTTGTGATTGTGCTTCACTCTTGAACTCATTTACCTTCATCACTTGTCTGCAAATGATGTTTGGTTGGTCATAAAAATCAAACGCAACTATAAAGGATGAGAGTGTGCTGTCACTGAGTAATTAAAATGAAAGTGGCATTATTTTTTTTAAGAATTCTAATGTTGTTTTGAGAGATGGCAGCATCAATGGAAAAAGATGTCTAGCCTCCTAAATGACCACTACATTGAAGGTGAAAACACTTGGAAATATGTGTGCTGTTTTTTTTAAAGAAAAAAACAGCCTTATTATTTTAGAGTCTAGTAGGGAAGCACAGATAAGGTAAGATTCTTGCTTGAAACATAGGCCTTCTTTATCTAGGAAAGGCTCTGTCAATGGTACAACCTTGGGAGAAATACATATAGAGTAACAATGGAGAAGGAGCCAATGGCTCTATGAAAAATATCTTGGAAATTAAATAATTACTGACAGGTTAATCTCAGAACAACTGGATTGTAATTATGGCTCATATTTTGAATCAAGATTTGACTTTTCCTTTCAATTTTACAATGGATATGTTGGAGCAGTATGATAAAATAAAATGACCACCTGATGTTATTGGAAACATGAAAGAGAAAGTGATTGCTGTATCAGATTTTCCCACTGGAGAGCTGGGAATAAGATATTATTCAGCTTAGTAAAGACACCCATCTCATATGTTTATTTTGGTGTGATTGAGGCAGTGGGGTGTCATCTAATTTCTTCCAAATAGAATATAACTTCTGGGGTGAAATAATCTACTTACATACTCACATGTTGATGTCTCTCAATCCAAGATACCCAAATAGACATGTTGAACTGAAATTTTCCGTAGGCTCCTCAAACTTACCCTGTCATTATCTGATTTTGTCATAGTCCACTGACCCCAGCCTAAAACTTGAGTGTTTCTATATCCCTTATGCCTATTAATGTTGTGGCTAGCCAAGTTTTAGGAGCTGAAAACCATAGTGTTTTTCTTAAACCTCCCCCACTTCTCTGTGCAGATCTATCCAATTAGTCACCAACTCTAAAAGTTCCCATCAGCAAGCCATTTACTCTTGTCTCTACTGCCTTGCCTTAGGGCAAGCTCCTCTATCTGGCTTATCTTGCCTCCAGCTTGGACCATAGGCACAGCAGAGTCTTTGCTTCCTTGATTCCAGTCAGTCCTTCACATCAATAATAGATTTTTTTTTTTAAGAAACAAATTTGAGATGTCACTTCCTGAAATACACACAAACCAACCAACCAACCAACCAACCAAAAAAACCAAGCACCTCTAGCTTCTCTTTCTCTATAGAATAAAAGTCAGTATCCTTTACATGGTGAGCAAAGAACTTTACTCCCTAATCCAAACCTAACACTTTCCCCACACAACACTCTAAATTTCAGTCACACTTTAATTTTTTACTATGCTTTTAATGTACTATTTCAGTTCACAAGTTCTCTTTCTTATACAGGCTGCTCTCCCTTCCCAAAGCATCCATCACCTCTTATCTCACAGTGCCTGCTTTCCCCTCTTTCCAAAGGTGGACTTGTCACAGAATCAGCCATGTGGTTGGTTGCTCCCATTCTGTGTTCTCTGGTCCTTAGTACAGTGTGATATAATTATTTGTTTAATTTGTCCATCTACTCTTATTATTGTCTGTTTTACTAAACCACTGACTTAGAGCCCTGAGCATGGAGCATAGGCTCAGTAAGTGATTGCTGAGTGAACAAAAGAAGAAAGAATGACTAACACTTATGAGAGAGCTCATTGAAAGCTAGGTACTATCCTAGGTTATTTATATTAACTCATTAACATTCCACCACAGCACTATCAAGTAGGTAAAATTATTCTCCTGTTCTGGATGAAGGCATTGAAGCACAGGGGGTTTAAGTTACTTGCTGAAGGTGCACATCTAGTAAATGTCTGAACACAGTTTTCAAAGCCTAGCTTCAGACGTGGGGCTCTTAACAACTATACCTTACCACCTCTCGCTGTATCCCAAAACCAGAACCCCACATTAATTATATTTTGTGACATCCTTGCTTTTAGGGCAAAAGGACAATTATAAGGAAATTAAACAGAGATTTATTTATCAAAAGGCAGTTTCAAGCATATATCTGAGGGTAGGAAAAAAAATTATTTGTCTACTATGACCCTAACATATCATAGTATTAAACACAATAGGTATTAAAAAAATGATAAAAATGATACTGTCATATTTCCAGAGTTTCTCCAAAGGAGTAAGCTTTAGCTGCCCACTGTGGTAAATATTTTAATAATGGCTTTATTTTCTGTCTTCCCTTCCTCTATCATTTTTTTTCTATTTTAAAACATTACTCTATATGTTTCCTATGTCACAGGTAAACTATTTTCCTTGAAATACTGCTCTCAGTCTTCTTTTGGAAGAATTCAGCTAAGACAATGATATTTATAATTATTATCTTGGTTGCTAAATATTGAATAAAAACTTCAACTGTGTTAATATATTAACGAGAAAGAATTAATGCACATAGTCACTGATTATAAATTTGCCTCAGAGCCCTGTTCTTTACCTCTGGTGCTCTGCCCAGTTTACTGTTTCACTTCTACTTAAATCAAGAAGACAAAACAACAACCTCAACACAAATAAGAGCTCACCCCACCTTCCTCTTCACATGACAGATTCTTTTCAGTATAAAGAAAAATCAATTTTCCCCTCAGACACCAAATGCAGGACTTAGCAAAGAGAGAATTGCCATTTATCTACCAAGGACTGAAGAAGTTACAACTAGAAAACAACTTATTTGGGGCCTTTCAAACTCCAATTTGAGTGGATCACAGGATCCTGACTGAGATTTGTCTTTCGGTCAATTTCCCTACTTGGGATCTTAGGCAATCCAGGGACAAAGTGATGGGGATACAAAAGCTCTTTTTAATATTGTAAAAATACTAATAGAAATCATACATTTACTCACAAAAATGAGTAACCAGGATAACCAAAGGGTCAAATAAACTTGCTCTCAGTTGGAATTTTACTATCTCATATTTGGCTAAAACTGGTTAGAAGTTAGTTTTTATTGTTAATAAAAAGGGAAGTTAATTTTTTGTTTAATAAAAAAAATTTTTTAAATCATCTTAGAAACTTGGAGTTAGAGCTGGGGGAAGAGTGGGAGTGAGGAAGCCCTCAGTGGTCAAAAAATAAGAAATGGAGCCCCTACTTCTGCTTTACCAAGTTCACACACAGAGCCTGTTCTGTGAGTGAAGCCCAAAGTAATATGTCTGAGAAAAATAATTCAAACTCTAGTTATTGTGTGATATATTCCAAAGTGTCAGCTACAGTTAGGAGAAAGAGATCTTGATATCATTTTTTAGTGCATTTCAGTATAATCAGACAGACATAAGCCTGTCGTTAGTTTAGATGGTGCTCCAATTAGAAAGACCGACAAAACACTGGGTCTGCTCGGGAGGATATTAGGGGGAAGGAGGAAAGCATGATGGCATGTTTGGATACAAGCCCAGTGAGTCTGGTCTTGGAAGAGTTTCATTTGAGCTGCATACCTCAGAAAGACCTTACGAACCTGGAAAAAGCTGAATCTACCTGACATTGTAGATTTACTGTCTGTCAGATAACGTAATCAGATAGTATGCAACTAATTAAATTTTTTTTTTAATTTCAAAAGCAATTCCTCTGTGGAAAACTAAAAAATGAACAAAAATCAAGTTCAAATAGATAAAAAACAAAAACGAAAAACTAAAGCTTCCATCCAGTGAATAAAACTATATATCACTCATAATGTTATCTCATTATGTTAACCACTATTTCATTTTGGTCAATTTTAGTCCATTCTTTTCTATTTCTATTTTTATGTATTTATGTATTTGTAATCATGGTATACATGCAATTTTGTGCCCTAATTTTTATTTCACATTAAAAGCATTTTTCTAGATTACTATAGTCTTCATTTTATGCCTGCAGAGAGTTTCACTCAGTAGGTAAAATCTTTCCTATTGTAAGATGTTTATTATTTCTATTTTATTTTTGTTATGCATAGTTTTATTCATTGATTTATTTTATTATTTTAGGTTATTTTCTTAAGTTATAGTTCCTCTAGAATATAAACTGTATTTATTATTCACTGTTGCATTCCCTAGGTCAAGCTCAATCTCTAGCATATGGTATATATTTCATAAATGTTTGTTAAATAAGTGAATGATAAATGAAGAGGACTTATTGGATTAAATGGTGTGAATAAATTTTTATTGCCATTTTCAAATCTTAATAGTGTATATTTTGAACTGGCTAGATTCTTTTGCAAATGTTATATATTTCTAAGAAAAACACAGAGATATAGTTGAAGAAACAAGTTCAGGGATTGAATTATAGTCACTGGCTAGTGTGGATTCAATAGCCATACTAATGTCTTTTGATGCTAATCTCGTTCTATTCATTTTGCCACATTGCCCCTCATCTAACATTTCTTAAGTGAATTGAGAAGACAAAGTCTGGGTTTTTTAACTGCTGTCTAAAAATAGGTTGTGGAAAAGTATAGCTGGTTGGCTTGAGCAGAGCTTGCCAGTGTGGTCTGTGCACAACTCCATAAAACAAACTTGCAGATCGTGTCAGTCTGGTAGATCCTTAAACCCCTGCCATGACCTATAGAATCAAAATTCTAGGAGATGGGCAGTTCTTGTGGGGCTGGAATCTGCATCTTAATCAAGCACCCTGTTGTGTCCCCCCAAATGATGTGCTGAACCCCTAACTTCTGTGAATTCGACTTTATTTGGAAATAAGATCTTTGCAGATATAATCAAGTTAAAATGAGTTCCTACTGAATTAGGGCAGGCCCTAATCCAATCACTGGTATCCATATAAAATGAGGGAACTTTGGATATAGAGGAGACACAGAAGAGAATGCCATGTGAAGATACAAAACATAGAGAGATAAACACTATTTGAACACAGGCAGAGATTGGAATGATACATTTACAAAACAAAGAATATCAAGCGTTACTGGCAACCACCAGTTGGGAAGAGGCAAGGAAGGAGTCTCTTCTAGAACCAGCAGAGAGCATGGCCCTTTCAACACCTTGATTTCAAACTTCTAGCCTCTAGATCTGAGAGAGAATAAATTTCTGTTTTAAGCCATTTGGTTTATGGTACTTCTTTGTGTCAGTTCTAGGAAACTAATATACATCCCAAGATAAATTTTCTACATGTTTAAATTTGAGAGCCGCTAGTAAAATTTGACTGAATTTAATCCCTAACTTGACTAATTAACCCAAAATAGTATTTTAAATCCAGAAATGATCAAGTAAAGGGCAAGATTAACTATGTTGTATCATCAATGGAAATAAAGACAAAATGGTAAGTTTGGATCGATAAAGTTCTATCTTGGCACATCTGAATTGTTGATACTTTTTGAAAAAAGGATAAACCAAATCTCTAACTGCATATTTCACACCGGAAAAAAAGCATTTATATTTGAGATCTTTAGAAAGAAGATTTTATTCCATTTTATTTTTATCCAATGCTTGATGTCATGAATATTGACCACTAATTTTTTAAGAGCCCTCCATTTTAACTAATTATAAATTACACTTAACTAAGAATAGCTGTTCATTAATTTTTCCAGAGAAAAACATTTTTGAAGTATGGCAGTGTGATGATGTGCTACTGAAAGGGTCACAAAGATGTAGTAATGGGTTAAGGTTAAGAGC